>JARHVA010010364.1:0-180764 GCA_037957365.1 Torreya grandis | reverse complement strand
GATTTGATAAAAGCCAGATTTACAGTCAAACTAGGAGAAGTATTTACATGTCTCACTACTTAGTACCAACAATGTAAGATTTGATTAACATAAATATAACCAACATATCCCTGTTGTGGATTAGGCATCTTGTCACCCAATATAATACATTTTATTACATATTCATTTGATTTCTTATCTAAATCTATTTATGTTTTCTCAAAGTAGTCTAATTTATTATCAAGCCCTACTATTTGTTCTCAATATCCTCTTATTTACTCTCAAAATTAGTAAACTCTAAAATAATAGGATAAAAAGGATTGATTAGTGGTCCCTCGTGTTATCTAAGTTCACAATTTTCTTGAAATAATTTGGAATATTGATCACCAAATAAAATAAAATGAATGAGTAGTCTCTTAGGAGACAAATTTTGATGAGAAAATTTTCATGTTATCTAATCATAAATGTGAAAGTTTGTAAAAACATGTCTTTGTGATATAGTCACAATTTATTGATTTTTAAGTTTACAAAGGCAAAGTTACTAGAATTAGATATCCCTTACTTGGATTTAAGTGGGAGATAAAAATTATAAATTTATTTTTAAATATCTTAATAAAAACATATAAAATAATTCATCCTTGCACCATATTTATCATATGTAAGTTTTGAATCCACAACTATGGTATTAAACACATTTTATTCTCTAATTAGTAGGCCTTATTTCAATGTCATGTTAAGCTCCCCTTTGTTAATGTTTTTACTAGAATAATTGTCAATGGCTCTCTCAGTGAATCTTTCCATATTTAAGTATCTATTTGGAAATGCTTATTTTAATCCCCATTTGTATATATGCTAACATAGGATTCCCTTAGTTACATGTTATAGAAATCTTTCACAGTTGGGATAATTATAAGTATTAATCTTCCCCAAAAAAATTTTGTGCTCAATACATAATTTTTTAATGAAAACATGATATTCTATCAAAAAGAGGAAGTTTAAATCAACACTTTGTAAGAATTATATATCTATTATTGTGTCTTGGGATCAAGGCTGACATCACATAAAATAAAATATATCCTCACTAGACCTAAAGAGTTTTCAGATTGGATACTCAAACAATGTAAACAATTGAAACATTATGATATGATTTGTTATATTCTATAATTGCTCTAGGACAAATTCAAAAACATCAAAACTTAACCTAAAATTCATGTGTATGTTTATATATTATTAATGAAAATTAACAAAAATATGCCAAGGTAGAATGACTACCAAATATATTAAAACATAGTTGTTAGGATGGGTAATGTGACATACTCACATGATGATTACAATAATAATACAATGAGAATTAATAAATTGCCTTCATCCATGCCCTTGATCTTATGATATAAATAAGGAGGTTTATTATATTAAGGACTATTATCTTTAAGGATATTAACTCAAAATATAAAAACTATATTTTGAATATAACCACTAAAGATATATTCTTATTTATAACTGGTTTAAAATGATAGATGCATAAAGTGTGCATTATTAATAGATAATTTATTTAAAAATTCATATTATAAAATACACTAGTGTATGTCCTAATAAACACTAACATCTCCCCATAAGACCTAATCTATAAAATAGGACAAATGAAGCTATACTAGCCTAACTAAACTTGTAAAGTATGTTGTGAACAAAATTGTGTGTAAATCAACACTCATACTTAAGAGTAACTTTGAAAAGGTGATAAAGTGAGGAAAAATAATCATATGGATCCCAAAAAACAAGCCACGTTAAGTATCCATGCACATCAATTTTCTAGGATCCATATTGAGGATGGTTGTTCTTAGGTTGATGCTTCTTGACAACATGGGGAGTGTTTACTTAGCGTCTTGAGGAGTAGGTTTATTTCACTCATGTCTTGATCATAATAGATACATTATTTAATGCTTAAGTGTTTATTATTTATATGTTTGACATCATACATTTTAGAGATGTCCTTATATTCAATACCATCTCCTTCTTGACTTGGCAATTACAACATTTTAAGCAAATGAGATCAATGTAAAAGTATTCTCATGGTTTCCTGGGCTCTTTTTACTCAAAATAAACATAGGGCATGTTTATAAACTTAAGCTAAATGCCTTGTCTCCAAGTGGATGTCTATAACCTAAAGTGAGAATGAACCATGGAATATTATTTTTAGGGATTGACTTTAGCTAGCTACCATGAAGGATACATTGTAGGAAGTTACCATTCATGATAAGTTATTTAATGCATAAAAAATAAAAATCAAAAGATTTCCTCCTATCTGTAACATTTGGAAGACATGTCAAGAGTGTATGAGCTCCTTTTATAGAAAGATATATCCTTTAGACATAGTCTAGGCTTCACAAATTCCTCAATATGGTGGAATAGATTGACTACTTTTAACAACCTTCCCTTAGATATAGAAAAATAGTTGTGTCACTTGAAATTGTTTAACAAAGGGCTTTGTTATTTCAAAGACCTTTGGAATTATTTAAATATGGAATGGTCTCCTTGACGTGTGATGAAAAATGCTTTTCAACTCATAAAATAAGGCAAAAAATTCATTACCATCATAACTTCATTAGGTAATGAAAATTAGTTGATCAATATGTTATCTACAATCCCATGTAATTTTATCAAATATTGGAGATGCCTAGACAGTTCTCATTTATTATTTTCCTCATAAATTTTTACCTTTGTTTGTGTATCATGCCTATTTAGAAGTGTTCGGATATAAAATAGAAATATGATTTTGATTAAAACAATTATCTTTGACTTTGTAGCTATATCTAGTGCGTAAAAGCTTAACATAACACTCAATTTTTGGTACATAGATTGCTTCATTACAAAATTTTGGTCGTTTAAAGGCTGATATTTATTCAAAATATAAAACTTTTATGTCATTTATGCAGAAATAAAGAGAATCTTATATACTTACTAAAATTTCAAATTCTGTTAAAGTCATTTGGATCAAAGTTTAGTAGACATTGTATGTATTTTTATCTTCTAAGTTTTCTTAAAAGCATGTGCTTATAGGTATGAACATATCAAAGAATCTAATTTATGAAACATTTAAGCAAATAATCATTAAGCATATTTTAAAATAAAATTTTATTCATGTCTCTATAACAATACTATTTCTTAGTCTATTGTAATTCATAAATTGTAACTTTCTATTACAATTCTCATTTATATATCATGACATATAATCTACTCTTCTTTATAGAAAAGACTTGGTAAAATAGATAAAGGAACTCAAAATACAATTGATGCACCTTATGAATAATCATGAAGGCCTATTCAAAAAAATGGATAATAAATAACTACACATATTTTCTTAGAGGATGTTCAATTTTTTTAATTTAATTTAGCTCTAAGTTATAAATAATCACTAGTTATATTTAATGTGATTTTATGTTAATGTTTTGTTCACATGTTTTATAATTATTAGTACCTATTGGTACTATTGTTTTCATCAAATAGTATTATTTTAACTTGCTTACTATGGGAAGCCAATAAACAAATGCTGGTAACAAAAAATTAAAGCCAATTTATAATGTTCACCAGTACGAAGATCTCCCCTAGTTACCCATAAATAGTGATTAATACCATTTAATTTTCTCCAATGAAATTGTAGGGAGGCATTTGAAGGATGTATTGGGACCTATGTTTCAATGACATTACTACATATTTTTTAAGAAAAAACTAATAAAAATTTATCACCCCTAAAAAAATCATCACAAGTATTAAGAATATGCCATGTTTGGACACACGTATAACTAGTGAGCCTATGTTGGTGTCTATGAAAATGATCATGAAGAGGTTGCCTACTAGAAAATGCAAGCTTAAACCTCTAGTTTGATCTCTGCCCAATGTTTCCTTGCACATGTTTTTTTGAAAGAAAGGTGTCTCGACTAGTCTCTGTTGTGTCAAGATTTGAGGATTTGAATAGTGTTGATGATAATGATGAAGAAGGATTCCAACAATTAACTTTGGATCTAGTGTCCAAGGATCATGCTTTTAATACTAAGGTTTGCATATATTCATAAGGTTATGATAAGGGACATTGCAAAAGGTTCTTAAACCCGCTAAAGATATCCATTTCTCTATCTTATTTATAAGTAGCTCCATGCACTAGTCTATCAACTTCTCCTCAATCAATAGGTACTAAATCCAATCATGACACTTATTTATCTATTATTCTTGACCTCCATTATATTTTTCAATTTGTTTTATCCTCCCATATAAATTAAAAACTTATCCTTTTTCAACCACTCCCAAGAAAATGTCACAAAGATAAATTTCTTTAAAAATACATTTTTGTCTACACAAGCATAAAGCGGCACTCTCCTTAATATTTTATTTATAGGTAATAATACCTCATAATTACTCTTAAAAATAAAAATGATAACTATATGTTTGATTCCATTGGGATAAACATCCACAATAATCTAACGTTAACGTGAGAAAAAAGGATGTATTGACTGACTTTATTTTATTTTATTGGATAAAAAGCTAGCCCCAATAATTTAATATTGCATGAATAATTAGTCTCATTCAACTTCACACTAAAATAACCATTTCATAAAATTTACCTAACATTTGAACCTAATTTCATCCCTTATTTCAAGTTTCCTTAAATATTTTTATATGACTTTAAAAAAATCATTTTGCAAGTATAAATAATTAATCTAAAAGGAAAAAAACCTTGACCTAGTAAAAATAAAATAATTGAATTGATAATGTATCCTACCATCATAGAAAACTACTAGTCATGTTTTACTCATTTTGTGGGGACCACTCAAAGAAAGGATTTAGAAAATTTGACAAGCTAGGAAATCTTTGAGATGTTCCATGAGTTTGTTCTTATTTTTTTCTCTCACAATTTCATATTAACATTATGTTTTTTTTAGCTTTACGTGATTACTTATTTAACCCTAAATTTGATAGGTATAGTGGTTACCTATAGGGTCAAGAATATAGAAATGAATAAGCACAAGGGTGATAAATAGATCTATAATAAGACAATTAATTTATAAACTTAGATAAACAATATTATGAATTTATAATAATGATATATTCCAAAATAAGAAAATAAAACTATTGATTGATATTGAAATAAATAGAAAACAATAATACTTGGTTTATTGTGCACATGCAGATATATGAAAAATAGGTTAGAGGTGGACTGGGTCAAGATTATAGAACAATCGTAAGATTCTAGAATTTTGTATTATGTGGCCTCAGACACTTGTATTAGATCTGGATGGTTACCTCAACATTAGTGTCTGAGTTACATGCACATGTTGAGTATAAAATAGTGACTGGATCTAGATGTGACCACCTATAGACTTATGGGTTTACTATCACTTAAATTCTATTGTGTTCAGATTGCATACACAATCTTTCTTAGTCAAATGATAAAACCCTAGGTTCCTCACTTTTGGAGTGACTATGGGAAAATGTGTTAGTGTACACACAATGTCAAGTTGCCTTAAGGACACCTCTATCAATGGGAATTTCTTACATAGCCAATACTCTGAAAAGGGCCACAAACTTATGTAGTTCTCTTCTATGTATTGGCTTGTGTGTACATAAGGATGCAATGTGTGATAAGTACACATAGTGACTTATCCTTTAATTTAAAAAATATGACTCATGGGCTCTTCTTTGAAACTTTCAGACCTATGGAAATATCATTTCTATGACTAATATCGAAATAAGGACAAATAGGGTAGGTTTTCTCACTTGAACGTTTGATTGAGTGATTATGGTAAGTTTCCTTGTAAGATGTATGTGATTTATAGGTGAGAAATGAATGAAAGTTAATCTTGTATAAATACCAATCCCTTTTGAAAATATATTTCACTAAATAACTTAGGTTAACCATTAAATAAATTTAATTACAAAGTACATGACTTTTGGGCACTAGACACTTAGTTTGAAAATAGACACTAATGTCACTGTAGGCATCTTGTTGAGACATAAGTATCCTAGAAGCTAGAAAATATGGACATGTCTAAAATTGGCAGACAAGGATAATTATCAAGTTTATATAATTTTACACAATATGGAAGGATTGGCCATTAGAATAATAGTGTTCAGACTAAGAGATCAGTAATTTGACACAAAGAGATAGTGAATGTGATCCTTTCGACAGATGGAACATTTTAGAATTGAAGAGTAAAACAATGATAGTTATTTTCCAAGTTACAAGATTGAGGTGTTATATAATTCAAATTTAGTGTCTACATTCCCTCCCCACCCAATATGGTAATGAGATTGCTATTTTTAAATAAATAAATGTGTAATAGGTGTGTATAACACATCTTATCTTTGTTTGATCCCCACTTGAGTTTCTTGTTGGTGATTGACCTGCAACCAAGAGCATGTTACAATATATAAATATTGCATATGATTTATAATTTGAAAGCATTTGAAATTTTTGAAATTAAAGAGAGCAAGGTTAGGAGTAATCATGTGTATCGATGTAACTATTTACCTTTTATAAATTTGATTTGATGAGATTCTTTATTATGAAGCCTTGGAGTTAAGATTAGGATAATTTAGAAACCTACAAGTGTATACATACATACATATATATATTAAAGGACACATGCCCCCAACCTTGGCAAAAAGGTGAATTGTCACATGTCCATTGAGTTCATCTCAATCATGTAATCCAATCATACTTATAACCTAGTGAGTGTGACTGATCTAATTTAATCACACTATATATCTAGTGAGTGTGGATGATTTAATCACTATATCCTATAAATCTTTGTAAGATTTATTAATTTAATCACTTAACCTTTCCAAAAAGTGAACCAACTATTACAATCCATGATAGTATTTTAAATTTGAAATCAAATTTTAAGTGCTCTTCTCATGGAATATGCACCTCATTTATGTCTCAAGCTAAAACCAAGGTATAACAATGGTACCAATTTATATAATGTTACCACAAGTGTGTATTTGAATCATATAATTGTGAAATTTGGCCTGTTTGAAAATTTGAAAATGTGGAAGACGTGTTCTTATGACCTATCCCCACTAAATTTATAGAGTTTGAAAACTGGTGTATGTGTGAGAACATGTTCCATAACATGCCCCCATTATAATCTATAATTGTAAAAGTGTGGAAGTCATGCTTCTATGACATGGCCCCACTAATATGCCCCCTTTTGAGGTGAGAGGAAGTAAAAAGTAGCAGCTACCTTACATTAAAAGGATAAGATAACTATATAATATGTGTATGGATCATGTAGCATATATGAGCACTATGTATAGGTAGATATAGCAATGAGTAACATATTATATGATCACATCAAGTCCTAAGATGCATGATGTAAATCATGGCAATGCATAGACATTAATAGTATAATATTAGCAGCAATCAAGCACATACATGAGGACACCCAAAATAAAAACAAAAGGCAATTATCCAAGGAGACCTCATACAAGGGGAATGTTCAAATAGTGCACAATCGAAAGGACATGACTTAGTCAAATGTCCACAAAGCATAGAAAGACATGTTTAAATTTCCACATACAACAAACTATGACATATGCAAATGTCACAATAGGTGAACAAAGGCACAGGGGCCACAAGTAATGAAGCATATTCAAATGCTTGAACAAAAAATACAATGTAAGACAACAACAAGCAAGGAACATACTCAAGAAAGTACAAAAAAAAAATTATGGAATCATAAGCAACCAACATAAACATATCATACTAGTCCATGGATATATGTGTTATTAAAATATGTTAAGTATATAACATAACAAGTATAATATGAAATATCTAAGCATGGATAAATGCATGTGTAAATATATAATCTCAAACATAATAATGAAAAATGATCATGTAATAATGACATGAGTAGAGGGAAGGCCCAACATCCATATGTGCATATATCATGTGCCTAGGTATGCCTATATCACACTCAAAATGTGTGTGAAACATATATGTGAATTAAAAAATAAATGATATGTTATCTACCAACGTGGAACCAATAACATAGATACCCTGGGAGATGAATAAGATATGGAAATGCTGATTTTTTTGGATTTTTAAATGTTTTTTAATTTTTTTGGTATTGTTTTGGAATATTTGACTTTTTAACCATAATTTGGATCATTTGCATTGTTTGGATCATGGTTAATCAGGTGAAAATGGTATTAATGCTTTTTGATTTGTTCAATTTGAGGTATGTTTTGTGGATGTGTATCTTCTTTTGGTCCCATATTTAGTAATGATTTTAAATCTTCCATATAAATGTGAGGAACACTACATTTTATCATAATTCTCATTTGGTAATTTATCTTCCTCCTTTATGTGTGGAATAAAAATTATGTATTTGGAAGGAGATATGTTATTTTTTTTCAATGCATGCGTATGAATGACATATATCTATGAAAATATGAATATAATTATGTAAATGATTCATATTTTTTATGTAATATTATTTCCATTAATGGGGAAATAAGACATATACTAAATATGAATTGTAATTCCAAATATGAGATTTCAAATGTTAAGGCATGTGATGTACTTTTAGATCAAATAGCATAATCTTGAAGAGATTCACTATCATGTTGTTTGAAATTGTGAAAATGTTTTAATATAAGTATAGGCACCTTATGTATGTTAAATAACAAAAAGAAGAAATCTTTTAATTATGAAAATCTAGTTAATAAACCTTTAGGTAAGTTATAGAACCAATTGTGAGCTTAATCGGTGATACTCATATGAAAGGATTTTAGAAACAGTTTATCAATTGTTTAACCCTAAATATGGTAAGCAAGGGGGTTACCTATAGGGTTAAGAATATATAAATAAATAAATAAGCATAATGGTGATAAATATATCTATAGTAGACCAATTAAATTTCAAACTCATATAAACAATGTTTTGAATTTATAATATTGATATATGACAAAAATAGAAAGTGCATCTCTTGATTAATATTGTAATAAATTGAAAACGAGAGCATTTAGTTGATTTAATATTCACATGCAAATATGGGCTCAAATAAGTTAGAATTGGACTAGATTAGGATTCTAGAATAGTCATCAAATTTTGAAATTTTGCATTTTGTGAACTCAGATGCTTGCATTAGACCTAGATGATTACATCAATGATGGTGTATAATTTAGATGCAAGTGTCCAGTATATAATATTGATTAAATATGGATGCAATCACCTAGAACCTTATAGGTTTTTTCACCTATTTTTTGGTGTGTTCATATTACATGCACAAGCTACATTCTTTGTAAAATGATCAAACCCTAGCTTCCTCACCCTTGGAGTGACTTTGGGAAAAAATAGTTAGTGGACACATAGTGTTAAGTTACCCCAAAGACACATCTATCAATGGACACTACCTAAATAGAAAATACTTTTAAGAGTATCTCATACTCATGTAATTATCCCCTATGTGTTGGTTTGTGTGTGCATAAGGATGCAATGTGTGATAAGCAAGTACATAAAGTAACCTAGATTATAACTTGGAAAATATGGCTCATGGACTACTCTTTGAAATATTTAGACCTATGGAAATACTACTCCTATGACTAATATGTAAATGAGGATGAATAGAATAATTTTATTTACATGAATGTTTGATTGAGTATTTTTTATGAGTTACCTTATGATTTGTATGTGATTTCTAGGTGAGGAATGAATGAGGATTGATCTTGTATTTATACCAAACCATTTTGAAATATATTGCACTACAAAACTTAGGCCAACCATTAGAATACATTTCATTTAAAAATTAGATGACTTTTGGGCACTAGACACTTATGGACATTGATGTCAACATAGGCATCCGGCTAGGATGCAAGTGTCCAGGAATCTAAAAAATAAGTAAAATTACAAAAATAACATAGAAGGATAATTATTAGGTTTATATAATTTTTCACAATATAGAAGGCATGATCATCAAAATAATATTGTTTAGACTAAGAGATAAGTAATTTGACACAAAGAGATAGTGAAGGTGAGACTTTCAATAGCGAGAAGATCTTAGACCTAAAGGATGCATCCATGATAGGTATTTTCCAAGTGAATAAGACTGAGGTATTATAATTTATATTTAGTGTCTACATTACCATATGATATTTACATGCTTTATTATGAGTAGGCTAGATTGTGTAATTCTTCTATTTTGACCATTTCAATGAGGTAATCTCTGATCTCTTATTGATGTAGATATGTAGATAGATATGTTTTCTCTATGTAATGATTATTTTTTTATTTGACAATTTTATATGTTTTATGGAATTTTAAAATGTTTGATAGAGATGGAAATGAAAACACATGTTGGGGGAAATTAATCTTAAAGGGCACTCCTAACACCAACTAACATGTTGATGTAATTTTATGACCCACTTCATTACGCTGATGAGACAAGTCCCTCACATTTTAGGATTAGTGGTTTCCAATTATAATGCACAAGTTTTTAGTATTCAATTGTATATACAACCACATGGTGGAATAGTAGATGAGTAAGGTGGTTATATGTTACCTATATCATATTAATGTAAATTTACCCAAGTGATCAAAATAACACCCAATGATGTTATGTTACAATAATCAAATCTCGTTAAAAAAAGGAGGTAAGGGTAGGGCAGAAAAAAAAGCTTCATATTTCAATTGAGTAATCCTTTTCTTAAGCAACACTTTCTGAGATATACTATAAATCAACTAGTATTCATCAAATCTAGTCATGCACTCAAATCTAAATAAATATGAAGCAAGAGCCTAAGGACTAAAAAACTATGAGTAAATGTTAGCAACATCTCCTTGAAATATAAATTGATCACTTGAACAACAATTGCACATTCATCCACAAATTTTTAATAAAGATCAAAATCCACTACAGAAAATCATAATAGTACATCTATCTACATCAAAAATAAATCAAAGATTAGCTCACTGAAAAGGTCAAAATATAATAATTGAAAAATATAACCTACTCATAATAAAACATGTAAATATCATTTGGTAATTACTTAAAGATTAAAATTACATAACATTAATTTAAAATTGTGATAAAGAAGAAAATCAGAACAAACCCATGGAACATCTCAAAGATTTCCTAGCTTGTGGAATTTCCTAAAGCCTTTCCTTTTAAATAAAATCATTTCAATAGAATGTATTGATATAATTTCATGATCGCCACTTTTCTATTGAAAAATAGATTTCATGTAATCACTTATTAAAAAATATTAGATTAAACCTAAATCTAAAGCAGTCTAAAAGTAGCTAAAAATAAAACTCTCAAAGTAACCAAAGCTAATTCTAAATCTAAAACAAAACTAAGACATTATCTCTACTCTTGAATAAATTAAACTCATCATTTATCTAAATTTGGACCAATTGTGGTCGTGATTGACCATGAAAAGTGTCAACACATTTTATCCATGTAACTATGACTTTATTTCCATATTTTTTTCCAAATTTGAGGCTAGGTTTTATCCATGCAACTAATTATTCTACTTAGTTTTCTAGTATTAGGAAAATTTTGTAGATTATCACAAAACTTGTGATGGATTGATAGATAGTGATGATTATCATCTTTAACTATGTGTTTTATAAGTGATGTGGCCTACTCCAAGTCTTGTATAGTGCTTTCACAATGAAAATCATATCAATTTGTGCAATGTGTCATTTTGGTATTGGTTCAGCTTCTCATAATCCTTGAATATATATATTTTGGTTGTTGTGTATTGTTATGTCACCTTTCTTTATGTTTATTCCATGTAGCATCATTTCACATAGTTTTGGCATTATCTTAAATGTTTTCTTATGAAGTTTATTTTCTTGTGAATTATTATGGTGAGGAAAAGTGTTGGAATATCATAGAGTTACAATTTTCAAAGGCATGAGTATGAAAATGCAATGTGCATTCCTTTTGGCTCATACAATGTTATGACACTATGAAATAGATACAAGTGGCAATGTTGGATAGAGTCATGTCGTTTTAGATTGTAGCTTTGTGTTGTGAAATTGCATGGTCATAACAAGTGGCATATTGTGATTGGGTCACATATTTTTTTACTATTACACTATGTTGTAAATATTTTGAATGAAAGCTTACGAAGTTGTGGATGAATAAGGTTTTGACACTTGGTGTTATTTTCATGAGGTCACATTGTCATAAACTATAGCTTTGTTAATTAGTTGTGAAGTTGTGATTAGGCGTGACATGGAAAAATGCATGCTTTGATGAATCTAACCTTTGTAATGAGTAACCCTAAACTACAAATGCAAATAATTTAGGCTATATGGTGTGATTATGTGCATGATTGACATGTGGAATGTTATGGCTAACTCAGAAGCTCTAAAATTAAATGTTTGTGAAGCTTAAGAAATAGAGATAAAAGAGTGAAAACATGACATGTAGATTGTCACGTCTTCAATAAGTGAAATCCCATGTGATGCCATTTGATGATGACATGCGTAACTAAATATTAGAGACAAACCCATGCAAATAAGTGTGATTACATCAAAATTCATGTTAATAATATCTAAACCTGCATACTAAAAGACAAACCAAGATTAATTTTTCCAACGAGCATTTGATAAACAAAGTTGTTAGAACACAGTTTCATCAAGGCTTCTTTTTTATTTGATCCCAAAGTATAAAATGACTCAATGTACATAAATTAAGTCTTTCAATCTGTGTATTTGAGTTTGAATCTAAAGCACTTAAAGTCAATATTAGAAGTTAAAGAAAGAAGCAAAAATGTGGTTAATATATTAAATTCAAACATTAATGAAATCAAACAATTGTCCAAATAAAATCCTAATACACATGCACTTGCTAATATAAATGGTTAAAATCCAAAGGGGTCTCCATTTCAAAATAAATGGGTGTGTGTTGGTCACAACAAGTTTGGATCAACTTCTCACCCTTGAATAACTTGAAAGGGGTTTGTTTCCAATGATAAAAATAAGAGTCCTAGTCATAATAGGATTCCTGCTAACTTACTTTGATCCATGTGGTCCATTATCCATAATTATTTCAACTAACTTTACCCTGAAGTTAAATAATTAATGTCCTTCAGGAAGGATATAAACATAGGTCTTATCAAACTTAGTTTGAAAGGATCTAATAAATATGATATGTCAAAATGACATCCTATAATATTTCCCAACACTACATAAAATATCATCACTAAAGCTTTGTTTGTAAGGATTGAACTTATGGCCAAATACATTATAAGATAGGAACAAATTGGGTTTCTTAGAGGCAAACTCATTCTTCATAGTTTAATCATGGTGCACAGAAGGCCATTTATTGGTCTGCTTGTTCAGGACATGACATCATCCACATTAAGCTTGATTTTTATAAAGCTTATGACAATAAAATATGGCCCTTTATGCTCAAAATGTTGTAATGGTTGGGTTTTGGGATGAGATTAATTAATCATGTTAAGCTCCTTGTTATTGATGCCTCTACAAAAATAGTTGTCAATTGCTCTCTCACTGAATCTTTTCATCTTCAAGTATCTATCCAATAAGGTTGTCCCTAGTCCCTCTTCTCTACATGCTAACAATGCATGCCATTGGTTACATGTTACAAAAAACTCACACACTCGGGTTAACTACAGGTATAAATCTTCCCTAATATATATTTATGCTTAATTCAAATTTTGTTGAAAACAACATGCTTTTCCTTCAAAATGAAGAAGTTGAAGTGAAGAACGCTTTAGAAATTAGGTATCTACTGTTATGTCATGAGGTCAGATCTCCCATCACAAAAAAAGATTACATCCTCACTAAAACTAAAGGATTTTTAGATTGGATACCCAAACAATGGAAATAAATGAAACACGATGATATCAATAAATATATCATCATTCCCTTTAGTATCAATGACATGCTTACTCAAATGTGGGAATAGTTTTTAAACCAATTTAATAAAAAGATTTATAGATAGGAGGTGAATTTTTTATCTTTGGCAAAAAGATTTCAATGTTTTAACAAAATATTCTTAGTTATTCATGTTAATTTCTCATCATGTTGGCTACCCTCCAAAACTTACTATCTCAGGCAACTTTAAAAGGTCTACCATTTTTTCAGGCCAAGTAGGATGCCCATTGAGGTCTACATGTGGTTTATTTGGTTATTTAAACTAAACCTAAACACTATGGTGGGTTGGGTATCATTAACCCTTAGACTCAAGGAAAATGACTTGTATCCAAGTGGATTGTTAGATCCTTAATTTAAAATAAACTATGGAAGATTCTTCTCATACATCAACTTCAACTAGCTACTATGAAGGAAAAATGGTAGGAAGTTAACATTCATAATATTTTATTGAATGTCAAAGTCTTCAAAATTAAAGGCTATCCTCCTATCTTATGCATTTAGAAAGCATGTTGAGATTTTTTTGAGCTCCTTTGCTAAAAATACGCCTCATTTAAACATAATCTAAGCCTACCAAATTGCTCAATATGGTGGAATAGATTAATTACTCTTCACAATAATTCTATAATACTAGAAAACCCATTCCATGGCTTAAAATTGATCAACAAAGGGATTTGTTCTTTCAAATACCTTTGGCATTCTACAACAATGGAATGGTCTCCTTGGCCTATGCTAAAAATTGCTTTTCAGCTCACATAATAAGATAAACAATTCATTCCATCATCACTTTGTTGGTTAATGGCAATCTATTGATTAAGATATTATGTACAGTCCCATGTAATTTAATCAAAGATTTGAGATGGCCCAATGGTTCTTTTTTTTTATTAGTTTGCTCCTAGAGATTATTATCTCCACCTTCTATCTTTCATGCCTATTTAGAAGTGGTTGAACATGAAATGGAAATATAAATTTACTACAAGAAGTTACCTTCAACTCTATAGTTATACATGACACTCAAAAGAGTAATATAATATTCAATTATTGGCATTAACATTACTTCATTACAATTTTCAAATAGTTAAAAAGCTCAAATTTATTAAAATATAAAACTTTCATATCCTTTATGAAAAAATAAATAGACAATCTTACATGCTTTCTAAAACAATAAATTTGTCAAAGTCATTTGGATCAAAGTTTAGTAGAACTTTCCTACTCTTTTTCCTTCTAAGTTTTCTTGGTTGCATACACTTCGAGGAATGATGATATTTAAGAATTTGATCTTTGAAACATGCAAGTAGATAATCACTAGGAACATTTAGAAAAATATATGTTATTCATATTTCTATAACAATATCATTTCTTAGTTTGTTATAATTTATAGACTTTATTAAGACTATGAATTTATATTATAGTTCTTGTCTATGTATCAAGTCATGCATTCTACTCTTCTTGATAATGAGGACTTGGCAAACTTTTGTTGTTGACCTATAGTAATAAATTTCAAAAGCACTATAGGTTGTCACTCATTTTTTGAGAAATCCTCCTTATTTATGTTGGGGTAAGGGCTCCACAAATGTCGTGTAACCTATTGATAAAGGGAAAGAGGGGTTTTCCTAAGATTTGAAGCCAATATAAGGACCTTTTGATTTGTGCATTATTATGATTGAAAGAACGAGAAATTGGGCGTTGAAGACTCTTATTTTTAGAATATTATATTGATTTCTATTGGAGTACTTGCCACGACTGGGCTAGGGTTTGCTTATGGAATTGGAAGGATTTATATAGCTTGGATTTAGTTGACTGGTTGTGAGTTTCCCACAATGATAGCCATGGTCAGCTTAGGGTTGGCGATGGGTGCCCTATTGATATCCTTCTTTTGATTATTCCATTGATCCACAATTTTTCAACCATCATTGGCTTTTGCATGGGGGTCTATTTTACTCAACTGTGGCTTTCCTTGTTAGATTGATGATGGCCATGAGCATACAATCTTTCATCTTGTGGTCTAATGATTGACACTAGAAGTAAGTGTTGGGAAGGTTAATATACATCACCCATTGGGTGAAGTGTTTCCCTCCACTCTATGTGTCAATAGTCTCATAGATATCTTGTGCGATATCTATTTCTACACAGACGCATCATTATGGTCTGGCAGTATAAAATCTATCGATTTCGAAGCAAATGAACCGACCTAAGGGTTTAACCAATTATTCTAAAAATAGCTAAAGGCGCATAAATATACTCAAAAACTCAATGTATAATAAAACCTTAAACTTAACTTTGTCAAATACAATGAAATATTAATTCCATGAAGAAAAAACAAAAAACAAACTTATAACATAACAAAAATCATATTTATAAATAATAACACAATAATCGAAATTGTAAAACTTTAAAATGAAAAAACCCATGATCAATTTTGATGCCATGAAACTATCATTACACTTTGAACTCAATGTTTTAAATTTTTTTTAATTAACTAAAATACAAAATTCTTTTAAAAGTGAAACAATATATCACATAAAGTCAAAAACCTTTCCTTTTAAGATTAGTCACCCACATCTTCATGCATTACATCTCCCTCCAAAAAAGAATTGATAGCGATCCCTACCATGATAGAAAACTAAGGGTTATGTTTTAGGCATTTTTTTAATATTTCTTCCCCCATACAAAAGTTCTAATTATGTTTTAATCATTTCATGTATTATTTATGATAAAGTCACTCAGAGGGGCCACTTAATTAACCAACTAGACATTTGTCTTTTAATCATGTACCATGGACCCAAATATCTAGCTTAAAACTTATCCTTTCTCAACCGCTCTCAAGAAAATGTCACATAGATATCTTTATGAGCGTTGACAAACCCACTCTTCCCATGTGAATTTTGTAGTTGGAAACACTTGTACGTCTATCGCAAGATTATAGCATATGCTTACACATGGTTGCCAATTAAGCCACCGAGAGTTTGAGTTTTTCTATTATATTAAACATTGAATCTTCTTCATCAAGTCACTATTATGCCGTGATTATTGTCAACATTCTTAGCATCCCTTTCTCTACTTTTACATTTTTGTCTGCATATGCCGAAAGTGCGACTCTTATTAAGATTTTATTTATAGGGAGGAATATCATATAATTACTCAAACAAATAAAAATTATAACCTTAATTGAGATGCAAGTGCGTTCACTTGTATAGTATTTTTGTGATTTTAATATAAAATTATTTTTTAGTGTTTTTGTTATGTATTATTGTACTTAGATCACTTGAATACATTTTAATATATTTGGACAATTTTATTTCACATTATTTTTAATGGTCTTGATTCATTTGGATTTTTTAAGATACATTTCAGAGTTGTTAGTTGTCAATATTAGAATTTTATCTAATCATCTAATGTTTAATTTGGTTTTTATTATGATTTTTTTTAATTTTTGAGTTGAAATTGATTGTTTGTCGATTATGTCTAAGTTAGAAATGGTAATCAGTTGATTTTGACCCTTATCTTTTTGTGGGTCCATTTTGCTTTGCCTTTGATTCCCCACATCTTAGATATTGTTTATCGCTATTTTTTAAGGTTGACCTATGTTTGAAGTGTCCTCAAGAACTTTATATATACAAATCTATCATAATCCATTACACATCGATGGATCTTCTCATATCAAACAGATCTTTTACAAACCATTTGCCTATTGCGCAAGCATCAAGTCATGTCAAGAGTTTTGCACATTCAACTAAGAACTCTACATATTTAACCTACATTACATTACCATCATTTCAAATATTGTGTCATCATATCGTATGCCAAGAGAAAATCATAATGAAACATATAATTGTATTTTATTATATAGGGAGAGGAAGTGAAGTCCTGTCTCTCATTTTTTTAATTAATAGATATAGTGATGTATTTTCAATATAAATATTATTGATAATTACCCATTTCTTAATGGATTGCTTCTCACATCCTTGATAAATTTATCACAAGTCAAAATTAAGTGGGCAAAGAGTGGTTATGATGGTATAAAGATGCATTGTCGAAATAAGTTATCACTAACTATATTACTATTTAAAAAGAGCTTTTAAGTCGATTGATTTCCCTCCTTATTCTTTATGATTATACAAGATGCAATATCTTCAGTTGTTAAGTATTTCTCATGTGAATCTAAGTAAAAAAATTGGTCTACATTAAAATATACAATTCATATTATATTATACAATTCATATTAGATATACAATTATGTAAATTGATAACTTGTAACCATTTATAAAAAATCTCTAAATTATATTATAATATACATCTAAAAATTTGAATTCGACTATCACTTGCCATTACCATTTCAAAAGAGACTATAAGCGTATAAATTTCCCTTTCATAATTATATACAAGATGTAACATCCTCAATTTTTAAATATATTTCATTTGAATCTTAGTAAATAATTTGGTTTATATTAAAATATAAAATAATAAGTAAATTTTAAAATTTATATTATACAATCTATATCAAATCTACATTTATATAAATTGATAATTTAAATAGTAATAAACAACCAAAATCTTAAAATACAACCTACAAGCCATCAATTTCTATGCTTGCTTTTAACCACCATCCAAAGAAAAGTTGAAAAAAATTGTAAAATAAATATTTTAATTTAATTTATTTAATAAAAAATAATTTTAATTCAAAAATATACAAATTATCAATCTCTTCAACTAAATTATTAAAATATTCATTATGTAAAATTCTTCTACAATTTGAATCCAATCTCATCACTTTTTTCTAACTACCTTAAAATGTTTTGTTAAGACTTAAAACACAAATTATTTTGAAACAGGGAAGAATTGATTGATAAATTTAAAAACATTTCCTTTGGGATTGGTTACACACATCACCATGCATTACTATATGATGCACACTAAATAAAAATTGATAATAATGCATACTAAATAAAAATTGATAGCGATTATTACCATGATAGAAATCTACTAGTTATGTTTTAATCATTTTATTTTAGATTTATTCCTTTAAAAAAAGGTTATTTACGCTTTAATCATTTTACATGTAAGATGTATCAGATTAAATTAGAGGGACCACTCAATTAACGGAGTGGACATTTGTCTTTTAATCATGTCCAACATAAAATATCAAGTCATAAGTTGGTCAAATATCTAACTAAAAATGTATTCCTCAAGGATGGCAATGCTTGACAGGATTAGGAGCACAATTGATTACCTTGTATAAGCAACTAAACACGAAATTTAACCAGAAGTAACAAGTAACAAGAAATCAGAAATAACACAGAATTTGAGAGACAATACAATCTTGTATTCAACTCATCCAGAAAGAAAATACAATAAAGAAGATGCCACACTCTTCTCACACCTCTAAGACTTCCAGTAATTCTCGATCAAGAGTTCTCTCTCTCAATTATGGTCACAACAAACAACTCAAACACAGAGTTGTTGTTCACCTCCACCAGTCAGTAACAATACTGCAAGTACACAACTACTCAAAGTACTTCAAGTAGATCCCCCTTGAACTTGCAACAACCTGCAAATCAAATGATCTTACTTACCATGTAGATCTTCTACCTGATCTTGCACAACCTGCAGATCAACCTAGTTTTGCACACTTGCAAACCTAGATCTTACAATCAGAAGGATCTCTTCCTTGTCCTTAATCCTTAATTACAATACAGCCCATAAGTCTATTATATAGATCCCATGCAAACAATAATTAGACTTCTTAATTACAATAATTAAAAATGCAGCTCAAGACTAAACTTAGTCTTTACATGCAAACTGGCCATTCAACAAACTAACTGTTCATGCAACAAACAGTTCTGGAATGCACAGGCGACCAACGTCAGTCTCTTTCTATCTGGAGGTGACCAACATCAGCCGATCCCTGACCGATGTCAGCAGCTTCCTATCCACTCCTGATTGACGTCGATTGGCCTGACCGATGCCAGTGATTGTGACACTCAGCAACCTCCTCCCCTGTTTGCATATAGTGAAGCTTTTAGCTCCACAACCTAACAAACTCCCACTTGGAGATAAACAACTGCACCTATACCTGTACATCGTCTAATTTGTTTCTTGGCTTGTATCCCTCTTCAAGCTCAATCTTGAAGACCAACCACCACACAACCTGTGGTGCAACGCCTGTCATCCAAGTCCCCTGCCACATCTGAATCTACATACCCATGTAGAGAAGTGCTTGACCCTGCATAGCATGTATACCTATTGCTGGTCCCTCTCAGATACTTGAGAATCCACTGAACAACTTTCCAATGCTTCTTTCTCGGATTGACCCCAAACTCGCTAACAACACCCACTACTTGGGCAACAATAGGTCTAGTACACATGTACTTAACCTCATCATGTGAATTAGGACACTGTTCTGTGAACTGTCCATCCATAGGTGTGAAAATTGGTTCTGCATCTCACATCTTGAACCTCCCCACTACCTTATTCACACAATCATCCTGAGACAAAATCAACCTATGACCTTCCATGTCTCTAGACATACTCATGCCAAAGAATCTTGCTGCTCCCAGATTCCTCATGACATACCTCTGAACTAACTTTACCTTTAGCTTAGTAACTCCCTGCATGTGTGACCCTGCAACAAGCATACACACCACATACAGTAATAGGATAATGTAGCTAATATTATCCAACTTGGTAAAGTAAACACAATGGTAAAACCTCCATTGTCTTGCAGCTTGCTCAAAGACCATATACCCTGGCCTTCCGTCTCACGTGTCCATTCTCTCTCTTCTTTGACTTGGGAATCTATTCATCTTTCAGTGCTTTCACTTTGGCTGGCAACTCTACCAAATCTCCCATTTGGTTCTCATCCAAGGAATCAAATTCCTCATTCATGCCATGCTCCCACTATTTTCTAGATTCTACCTGCTTTGCTTCTTTAAAACTTCCTGGTTCTTGACCATCAGTGAGCAACAAGTAGTCTAAAGAAGGGGAATAACAAATTTGAGGCTTACTTACCCTTTCAGTCCTCCTCATGGGCATTTGAGACTCCTTGATAGCTTGTTGTCCACCCAAAATCTGTCTCAATGACCGATGTCGGTCACCACCCAGTCTACATCTGATTGACATCGATTCCATGTGACTAACCTAACTGTCGACGCCAGTTCCTTGACTAACATTGGTGTCCTCCTAGTCACCAACGTCAGTTCCCTGATCAACACCGGTATCCACCTGCCTGACACCATCGACTCTGGTCTACACATGACTGACGTTGGTACCTACCTGTTTGATGTCAGTTCCACCTGACCGATGTCGATAATTGTGTTTTCCTGTGAGTGATGACTTTTTACCCACGAGCTTACTTTGAATCAAACCCTTATTCAAATTGCCCTGCTCATAATTTTTTAGCCCCTTGAACTGATTTATGTCTGTCATCTTCTCCTTGAACACCAAGGCTTTCTTGTTCTTGTCAAAAACATCAGATTTTCTCTTTGTGCAATAGCCCTGATCCTTTCTTGTAGCATGAGTTTCAAGAACCCTCACTTTCTTCTATTACTTACAGAAATCTCGATCTATGCTTTCTGAATCTGAACTCTTACCCTTTGACTCAAGAACATGCATCCCCTTCTTATTCATGTGACCAAGCCTACGGAGCCACATCTCTGCATCTACATCTAAAGTAGATAAACCAGAAGGAGAATCAGTAGACAAGTAGATAGATAAAGAGTACCTACTTTCTTACCTCTTGCTAAAATAAGTGCACCCTTGGAAACTTTCCAAGAGTCCGCTATGAGAGTTATTGTGCATCCCTCATCACCTAACTTTCCTATAGAAATCAAGTTCTGCTTCAAGACTAGGACATGCATGACCTCCTTCAACACCCATGTGTTGCCTGTCTGCAATTTCAGCTGCACTTTCCCTTTTCCAACCATTTGACAAGGCTTACCATTCCCTAAATAAATCTCTCTAAAGTCTCCTTGGACATATTCATGGAAAAAATCTCTATTTGGGGTTGCATGAAAAGAGGCACCAGAATCTAAAACCCAAGATTCTACTTTATCCAAGGAACATACAAGAGCATCCTGTGCAAGAATACCTGCAACAACATCTGCGTCTTTATTTCCTTCATGCTAATCTTCAATCGACCTATAATCTTTCTTTATGTGCCCTGCCTTTCCACAATTCCAACAAATTACTCTGCCATACCTGGATTTAGATCTCCTACCTATGTTTGACCTTGATCTCCCTTGCTCGATCTTCTCTCTTTGCCTTCCCTTGCTTTAAACACTTAAAGCATTTCCTGGTGATTCACCTATGTTTTTCTTGTGAATTTCTTCATTCAAGATTACACTAACAACATCATCCACTTTCAAGATATTTGAAGCAGACGCAGTATTACTTATTGCCATTACCAAGCTATCCCAACTTTCAGGTAAAGAGCATAAGATTAAGAGAGCCTTAATTTCATCATCAAAAATAATATTGACTGAATTTAACTAGTTTACCAAACCATGGAAATCACTAAGATGATTGTGTATAGATCCACCTTCCAACATTTGCAAATTAAATAATTACTTCATAAGAAATACCTTATTCGAAGCTGAGGATTTTTCATATAAATTTGTCAAAGATTCTATTAACTCAACCATTGACTTTGCCTGTGATAAGTTAGAAATCACAGATGATACAAGGCTCAACCTTATAGATCCCAGAGCCTTTCGATCAAGAACCTTCCATTCTTCATCTTTCATATACGTGGGCTTGCATGCGACCCCACCCAACGGTAAGTACAAATCTTTCTGATATAGACAATCTTCTATCTGCATCCTCTATAATTGATAATTCTTGCCGTTAAACTTCTCCATTCTAAGCTTACTTTCTTCTGCCATTGCTATACTCCCACTCAAACAGAAACCCCTATGAGTGACCTATAATCAACAAACACTTAACACACTCTGAAACCAAGGTGTTAGTAAACCTGCTCTGAACCATGCTTTGTGAACCTACAACCCTAGCTCTGATACCACTTTGATAGGATTAGGAGCACAATTGATTACCTTGTATAAGCAACTAAACACGAAATTTAACCAGAAGTAACAAGTAACAAGAAATCAAAAACAACACAGAATTTGAGAGATAATACAATCTTGTATTCAACTCATCCAGAAAGAAAATACAATAAATAAGATGCCACACTCTTCTCACACCTCTGAGGCTTCCCACACCTCTAGGACTTCTAGTAATTTTTGATCAAGAGTTCTCTCTCTCAATTATGGCCACAACAAACAACTCAAACACAAAGTTGTTGTTCACCTCCACCAGTCAGTAACAATACTACCAGTACACAAGTACTCAAATTAATTCAAGTAGATCTCCCTTAAACTTGCAACAACCTACAAATCAAATGATCTTACTTACCATGTAGATCTTCTACTTGATCTTACACAACCTGCAGATCAACTTGGTTTTGCACAATTGCAAACCTAGATCTTACAATTGGAAGGATCTCTTCCTTGTCCTTAATCCTTAATTACAATACAACCCATGAGTCTATTATATAGATCCCATGCAAATAATAATTAGACTTCTTAATTACAATAATTAGAAATGCAAATCAAGACTAAAATTAGTCTTTACATGCAAATTGGCCGTTCAACAAACTAATTGTTCGTGCAACAAATAGTTCTAGAATGTATAGGCGACCGACATCGGTCCCTATCTGTCTGGAGGTGATCAACATCGGCCGATCCCTGACCGATGTCGGTAGCTTCCTATCCACTCCTGACCGACGTCGGTTGGCCTGATCGATGCCGATGACTATGACACTCAGCAACCTCCTCCCCTGTTTGCATACAGTGAAGCTTTTAGCTCCACAACCTAACAATGCTTATTCTTCATTATCTCAATGAGTTGTTTTATAGTCATGGAATGTTAGGGGATTATCCCTTCTTGAATGTAGATTTAATGTTTAAAAGGTATTTATGGATCATATTCATTATATTCTTCTTTTTTAGAAATTTAAAATTAGAAATGTTAGACATTATTTTGTGCATAGGTGTATTTTTAAGTATTTTCTCTTTCTTCAAACATTCCAGAAAGATAGTAGAAGATGACAAACCCAAGTCACACACTTTGATTTCAAAATTATGTTGTTGATAATAGCGACTATCCAATCCATAGATGTGTATGGATTACATTGATTCTACAAAACAAACTCATTGGAATATGATCTATATATATTTCAAATGATAATCACTCAAATATCAACCTATGAAATCAAGTGGGGAGTCACCTCCAATGGTCAAAATGAGAGGTGTAATTTTTTATTGTCTCAAGCATAGTTTGATGCATGGATTATTTATCGAAATACTTAAAAGGTTTATAGCCTTCATGTTGGAAAGTTCTCTGCTCATCAAACCTATTGGTTTACTTAGTTCAACAATAGAATGTGTTAAAAGGAGACATAACATACTTGACATATTTTTCTTAAGTCATCGTTTGACTCTTTCCCTACCTATATAAGGTACTTTATTTGATCATGATTTCTCTACTACTCTCTCAAAACATAATCCTATCAATCTAACTCTTTCATGAAGTTTAATGACACTTGTTCTAATCTCCATTTAAAAATTAATGTCTCCTATTCTAAGAACCAAATTTGTCTTCATACCCTAAAATCTAGTTGGATTTCTACCTCTAAAGCTATTTAGGGAGAAAATGGACTAACATGTGCTTCCTCATATTATCCAAGTGCATGGTTTTCCTTTAAAAATGAAGATTGATGGCCAAGCAAAGGGTAAGGAAAGAAAATGCTCTTAGGAGACAAAGTTTCGATAATAGAATTGTCATACTATTGAATCCTATGAATGAAAGTTTTCAAAAAAATGTATATGTGATAGCGTCAAAATTTTGTGAGTTATAAGTTTACAAAGGAAAAAGAGCTACAAATAGATGTCACTCACTTGTCTTCAAACAAAATATAAAAATTATAAATTTTTCTTTCAATAACTCAAGCACAAAGATAAAAATAATGCATCCTTACACTACAATGCTCAAATGGGAGTGTTGAATCCTCAACAAATAATATTAAACCCATTTTATTCTCTCATTATCAAACCTAATTTCAAGATTGCTCATTAGAAGATGATGTTTAGTTTGAATTGGACAAAGCTATTAACAATTGCATCCCGCACAAGATCTCACAAGAGGTTAAACAAGATTTGGATCAAATTCTCACCCCTAAGGAACTTGAAACAAATTTGTTTTCAATGGATAAGAATAAGAGTTCTACTCTATATGAGCTTCCTAATGAATTATTTTAATCCATGTTGTCCATTATCCACAATGATTTCTACCAAGTTTACCTTGAATCTTTATTGTTAGGGTCTATGGGTAAGGTTATAAACAAAGGTATTATCAATCTTATTCTGAAAGGATCTCATAGATATGACATGTTGGGATGGATTTTTATAACCCTTCTCAACACTACAAATAACATCATTATTCAATATTTGTTTACAAGGATAAAACATGTGGCTAAAGACATTATAAGACATGATAATTTTAGATTTCTTAGAGGCAGATTCATACTTGATAATCTAATGTCAGCATGGGAAGCCATTGATTGGGTTGCTTGTTTAGGACAAGATGTCATCCTTATTAGGCTTGTTTTTGATAAATCTTATGATATAATTATATGGTACATTGTGTTCAAAATTTTCAGTGGTTGGGTTTTAGGATGAGATTAATTAATCATGTTAAGCTCCTCTTTGTTGATGCATATACTAAAATAGTTGTCAATGGATTTTTAAGTAAATATTTCCATCTTCAAAGATCTATTTGAAAAGGCTTCCCTTTCTCGACATGCAAATTGAGAATTCCCTTAGCTACATGTTATAGAAAAATTGCACACTTGGGTTGATTAAAGGTATAAATCTTCCCCAATAAATATTTGTGTCCATTACACAATTTTTTTAAGACCACATGTTCTTCCTTCAAAATGATAAATTTGAATTAAACAATGCTTTATAAAATTTAGATATCTATTGGTATGCCTAATGATCAAACCTTTCATCACATAAAATAGAGTAAATCCTCACTAGGCATGATTTAAATATTTTCAAACATGACACCCAAATAATGGAAATAATTGAAACACATATATATCATTATTGGATTATATAATGGATCAAAGATAAATGAAATAATCTCAATACTTACCCCACAATGCATATGCACACCTATATAACATTAAGGAAAAACTATATAAATATGGAAAGGTAAAATGACTACCATAAATATTAAAGCATAGATGTGAGGAGGGCACATTATTACAACAATAATACAATGAGATTTAAGAAATTATCTTCATCCATGCCTTCCAAATTCTCATATGGATAAGTAAGGTGGTTTATTATAGGAAGGAATCTTACCTTAAGGGATATTAGCTCAAAATAGATACACCTGCTTATGAGGATAACCACTAAAAATATATCCTTACTTATAAATGTTTTATAAATCAGTTATGTTTAATGATCTGCACATAAGGTGTGCACTATCAATTAATAATATAATTTCAATTGCTTATTAGAAAAAATAATAGGGTATATCCTAGTATACATTAACTTATCCTCAAGTAAAGTCTACTCTATAAAATAAGAGGACAAATGAAGTTACACTAGAATAATTAAGTTTAGAATATATATTGTACACAAAATTGTTTATACATCAATAACCTACCCTCCTACTCATCCCCCCACCTTAATAGAAACATAAATAAAGCAATAAAATGAGAAAAAACTCTGATATGGATCCCCATAAATAGGTTATGTGAAGTACCCATGTAAAATAAGTATAAAAAATGCAATGATCATGAGAATGATTGAACCAAAAATTATGTTAAAGAATGTTTATATATTAATGAAGATAAATAAATTATATGGTCTTTATGGAATCCATTCCGTCCTACCATAATACATGGGTATTGATCAATTGTAATTGCCAAGTTAATAAGGAAATTATGTTGAATACAAGAATCTCTCTGAAACTATAGGATGTTAAATATATAAATTAGTCATATTTAAGCATTAAAAATGTAATCAAATAATGAGTGAAACAAATATAATTCTCAATATGCTAAGCACTCCCCAAGTTGAAAAGAAGCATCAACCCAAGAATAACCATCCTCAATATGGATCCTAGAAATCTGACATGCCCATGTGAATAATATATATGTAGAGGTATCAACCACTAATTGTAAAATACATATAAGGATTCAATTTTTAATGTATCACTATGTAAAGAAACCCTTTACTTTGAAGTGGACACATTTTTTATATTTAGAATGTAAGGTCAAACCTATGTGAACATGACTTCTTTGATTTGAAGAAGATGTATTTTTGATGTGAGGATGGATTGTGAAATCTGTGTGAGCAAATAATCTTTTATCTAAAGATAACATGTTTTAGATGATCATGGTTAATGCTCGAACTTGTTTGAAAATTAATGCATCCATAGACTAGGGATTCAGTTAAGGACAATAGTTTCATCTACGATGCATAGTTTGGGCAAACACATCCATTAATGAGAAACAAATAAAAAAATGAAGGCAAACTTCAACACACAAATCCATTCCTTTTATTCATCTTGAATAAAATTAGGAAAACAATGCAAGATTTCATTGTCAAGTCTTGGATACAAATTTTGGCAGCTTCACATTCCACCAATATCTAAAAGAGGGAAAAATAACAATATTAGTTTCAATAATCTAACTCTAGATGAAATGAAACCCCACACAAATTCCATATTTCCCAAGTTATATGGTGGGAATGGACTGACCCAACATTGTCCCTAGGTGTTTCTTCACCCCATGGCATTTCACCTTCCCAAATAGACCAAGGTAGATCAAAAACATTAACAAATTCTAATTAACCTATTTGAACAACTACAACAGACCTACATGGTCTTTCATGGATAGATTTAAACATATTAACACACAGACTTTTATATTTTTAGACCCGAGCAAATTTTAAAATGATATATAGATTTTTTAAAATATTTGTGAAATGACCCCATACCAAAATAGGCTTCTTAAAGTTGTAAATCACTAAGACAAAACATTGAGGCAATTTCCACCCTTAATTGGAATCAAAATTCCACACACAATTGATAATGCCACCAATATACATCTTTACCTAGGCGGGTTGTAGGATCTTGCATACAATAGACAATGTCATAAAAAACTAGATGATATCATTGATTAAGTTCATTTCCTAGGTGGATTTATAATCCCAGGTACCATTGACAATGCCTTTGAATAATAGATGATTCCATCAAGAGAAGTCCTTTCCTAGGCAGGTTTTAGGATCCGACATACAATAGGCAATGCCACTAAAAAATATATGATGTTACCAATGGAAGTCATTTTCTAGGTGGGTTTCATAATGTCATGTATCATTGACAATCCATTGATACAAGTTATTATCTTCATGTATTTTATAGTTTCATGTACCATCGACAATTACACCTATATAACTAAGAAAGTAGCTTGCAACTAACACACCAAAACAAAGGCAAAGCAAAACAACATAAAATATCCTACACTTTGTTTTTTACTAATGCATGATAGTTTATCCACAATGTATGCTCCTGCATCAAAAATTGATCAAGATATGGAAATAAGGAATCATTTTCCAAATATGTTAAGTAAACACTCTTCAAGATGTCAAGATTCATCATCCCAAGAATAATCATCCTCAGTATAAATCCCCAAAAATTGATGCATATATGTAGAGGTATCAAATACTAACTTTAAAATTTATTCAAATGTTGAAAGAAAATAAAATAGTGATAAGTTTTGTATCTAATATAAAATCATAAATTTTACTATATCATCATGTTCTCTATTAAAAAAAATAGTTTTAAAGAACAATTCATGATGAAATTATTTTGTATGCAAATATTATCATAGATTGAAGCATGCACGATCCAAGTGGTGTTTAATAAATAAGAACAAAAGGGAAAAAAAAATGAAATGATCTAGAAATAATAAATATCACCATGAATATCTTGATAACATAATCACGGTGATCAAAACATCACTAAAAAAGACCACCGAATGACCAAAATATACACTGTCAAAATAAGGGTGCTAGAAATAGAGCAAAATGCTTAAGCTCTTCAAGAAAAAAAAAGTATAAACTTACAAAAACATTTCCAAACCTATAAAAACTTTGTTCACCAACTACCAAATTAAAAAAAACTGATTTTTTTTAATAAAATACTTTCTAGACATAAGACAATATTTTATAATTTTATGTTTTTATTTTTATAATAAAAAAATATTTTTTATTAATTTTCTTTACAAAAATATAAATAAAACTTCATAATAACATAAACAAGCTTTAGACTTCATCCATAATGCATATGCATACATATATAACACTAATGACAAATAACATATATACAATAAGGTAGAATGACTACCATATATAATAAAGCACAAATGTGATGAAGGCCAATGTTCCCTACTTTAAAAATAATAATACAATAAGCCTTAAGAACTTACCTTCATCAATGCTCTCAAACTTCTTATATAGATAAATAAAGAGGTTGAGGATAGGAAGTAAACATATCCTTAAAGATTTATCTCAAACATGGACAAATCCTATTTTAAAGGTAACTATTGAAATATATACATTATTTTTATATTTGAGTCATAAATAAGATGTGGATAATGATGTGTACATAAGGTATATATTATTCATAAAAAAATATAACAAGTGTGTCTTTAAAGAGTAGGGTCAATGAATCATATTGTTTCTTACTAAGCAGTGAAAAAATATTTAAAAATAATTAAAAGCTAAATCTCAAAAACTAATTAAAAAAACTTTTATTTTTAAAAGAAAATGTAGATGCACTATTCTTTATGTATGTGTGTGTGTATGTGTGTAATTAATTTTATCCATCCAAACTCATATTCTTAAGAGGGAGATTGGATTGTATGTTGTATCTTTATTCCAAAAAATAGAACACACTATAATGGTTTGACCCTATATATCTTTTTTTTATAGATACTAGTTTTGGTGGGATACTTACCTTATTCACTTTTGACTAGAGATCCAATCAATATGAGACACAATCGGGGGCCCAGATCCCTAAGTGATCTTTTATTAAAAGAACTAGAATTATCAACAATGATCACAATCGATTTGATAATACCAACAAATGGCTATAACCGTCTCGAGAATACCATCAATGGCCATAACTAACCTATGAATACCAATGATCATCCACAACTAGCCTCCAATACCAAACTGAGATTTAAATCTAGGTGGTGCTTGAAGCAACTAACTAACTTTACCAACTCACCCACATCTCATTGGTTTGACCCTATATATCTTAATATACACTAACAATCATGAGATACCTTGACATTCTCTTGGGTATCACTGTCATACTTACTCAAATGTCGGATTGATATTTAAGATTGATAGTTGGAAGTTAAAAAAATTATCCTTGGAAGGAAAAGTTTAAATTGTTAATGTAATATTTTGTTAGCTACTTATGTTTATTTCTCATCATGTTGCTTTCCTTCCAAAGCCCGCTATCTAACATTGGTTTAGAAGGCCTACCATTTTATTTAGGTGAAGTAAGATGACCATGGATGTAATCATGTGGTTCCTTGGGATTTTTATACTCAACATAAACATAAGGGAGGGATGTGTATCATTGACCCTTAGACCAAGGAAAATGTCTTGCCTTAAGTGGGAATAAACCATGAAAGATTTTTTTCAGGCCTCGACTTCAACTAACATATATGAAATAGAAATGGTATGAAGTTAACATTTATTATAATTTATTGAATGCCAATTCAATTAAAATTTAAGGTTCTCCTCATCCCTGTAGTATTTAGAAGGCGTGCAAGATTGTCTAAGTTCCTTTTCTAGAAATACACCTCACTTAGACATGGTCTAATCTTCCCAAATTCATCAATATAGTGGAACAAATTAATTAATTTTAACAACCTTCCCTTTACTATGTAAAACTATAGTGAGGATTAAATTTTTTCAATACCTTTGCCATTCTCTAATGATGGAATGGTCTCCTTGGCATGTGCTAAAAAATAATATTCAACTCACATAAAAAGACAAATAATTTGTTACCATCATCACTTCGCTACTAAATGAAAATTTGTTAATCAATATGTCATCTACAATCTCATGTAATTTTATCAAAGATTGGAGATGGTCAAATGGTTCTCATTTTTTATTAGTTTCTTCATAGATATTATTATCTCCACCTTCTGCTTATCATGCATGTTCATAAGTAATCAAATAGGAAGTGGAAATGTAATTTTTTTAGAAGTAATTGGTTTATAGTAGCTGAAAGGCTCAAATTTATTCAGAATATCAAAATTTCTTGTCCTTTATGTATAAATGAAGAGACAATATTACATGCTTTATATAAATGCAAAATTTATTTTAGTCATTTGGATTAAATTTCAACAAACTTGTATGTGTTTTTTTATTCTAAGTTTTTCATGAAGCATGTGTTTCCAAGGATAAGGATATCAAAAAAATTGATCTTTGAAACGTTCAAGTAGATAATCACTATGCACAATTGGAAAAATAAATGTTATTCATGTTTCTATAAAAATAATATTTCTTAATCTACTATAATTTATATACTTTACTCAGACTTCCTCTTACATTTCTCATATATGCATCAAGTTATGCAATCTAATTTTCATTGCTAATGAGGACTTAATAAACCATATGAAGGAGCTCAAAATGGGGTTGATGCACCTTTTGGATAAATATGAACACCTTTAAAAAAAAAATCAATAATTATACATATACTTTCTCAAAGGATGTTCAAGTTTTTTAGATTTGGTTTGGATTATTTTTTCATAAATAACCATTGATTATATTTAATTTTATTTTGTATTTGAAAAAATAATATATATTTTTATGTTGGTTTTTTTTAATTGTTTATCTATTGACTTGTTGGTGTAATTTTTTATTTTATTTAATGATTTTTACCTACAAATATTATTTAACTAACTTAGGTGTCACTTTTAGTCATATTAGATCATTAGGGAAAGTATGACCTAACCCTATTTTCTAATTTTGAGTTGATTTTTGATTCTCTATATAATGTACCTTCTTAAAGCTTATTTGAATAATAATGTTAATGTTAATTTCCCGATCTTTTGATTGTTGAAGATATTGATTCTTCTGGCCCATGTTTGATTTCACTTCTACCACAAGCAATTCCTCTGTGCATTCGATCCTATCAAGACTGATCCTTAGTTATGGCCCAATTTGACATGGTATTAGAGCTTTTATTTGTAGTTGATTGCCATAGCTCCTATTGTGAAATCTCGGGCCTTTATCTTGAATACCATAGATATGGCATTCTTTGACCTTGTATATTTTAGATTTATCATTTCTCATATTTTGTTCTTCTTATAGGGTCTTTGTTGATCCAAATTCAAAAAAATAACAAGTAAAAAGATGTTTTTATAGGTTATCTCTTTGACGTTGGTTTTTCACAGAAATGGCTTGTGCCTTTGATCTCAAAAGGTGCCAAAATCCTAGATTAGGATGTATACATGACCTAGTTTCATGACATGGGATTTTAGCCATTTGTGGAGGTTCTCAAGGTGTTTTCTTAGGATCTACTTAAAACTATACATCTAAGGATTTGTAAGAAAAAACATTTTTGGGTTTTTGGGGTTTGTCAAAAAACCAAGTGGGTCCTTACTTTTTTTGTGAAAGTTGTATAAATAATACAGATCTAAGAATGTTTAGCATCAGTAGAGTTTTGACCCCTTGCAAACACTTTGGTGGGTTTCTACCCTCTAACAAACATTTTCACCCTTCTAAGCACTTTCAATAGTGTTTGGTAGGTTTATACCCCTTAACGGATATTTCCACCTTGGTAGATAATTCCATCTCAGTGGATATTTCCACCTTGGTAGACATTTTCCCTTGCTTAGACATGTGATAGGTTTTTCCCCCTACTTAAGTAGTTATCAGGTTTTTCTTTATGCTTCGACATGCCTCAAGTTTTAACCTTTACTTAGACAAGTGTCATGTTCCACAACCTACTCATGCACTCTTCAGATTCCACCTAATGTTTGGACACGCTCCTAATCCTAACCCTTAGCCCCTTGGTCATATGGGAGTTTAGTCCTTGGTCATAACCAACCCAAGGGGGTTTAACTTTTCCTCAAAGTTTGAGCCATTTTTGTTCACACCAAAATTTATGAAAAGTGGATAATTTATTTTACAATCAAGAAACATTCAAACTCACACAACTTTCATATAGCTCATTTTTAGGCACCTTTTTTTAAAGTGAGTTTTTGGAGCTCTACACATTGGTAATATTCTCATGTTTTATAAAATTGAACCTATATAGTTTTAGGTGGGGTTGCACATCTTAGTATTTAAAAACACTCAGTTCAACACATATGTATTTACTATAATGGATCAGTCTCAAGTTTTACTTTTTACTTCACTCAATTATCACGGGTGAAAAGTCAAAATACAAGTCATGTTAAGGAGTAAAGGTTTACACCAAATCACTATGGGTATAGAAATAAAACCAATACCAGATGTACAAAAGGTGAAGTTATATAACAAAAGTGATGAATCTTATTGTCTATTGTGGCTATCTGTGTCTCTCGACTTACTATTTCATATTAAATCTATAACTACTCCTAATGAGGTTTAGACCACCATTGAAAAGCTCTTTAGGAAGTAGAAAATAATGAAAGGCCATAAATTGGAGAATGAGCTAATTAACTTGATCCCAAACAATTTTTATAATATATCAGACTTATTCAAAAAATTTAAATCACTCAGGTTGTAGTTAAAACTATGCGACATTTGCAAAAAGGATGATCAATTGATTCTTTACATCCTTACCAAACTAGGATGAGTATTATGTCTTCATTTATACCTTCCATATCGTAAAGCATGCCCTTAGATCTACATGGACCATGCCATCTTTGGATGACTTTGCTACTAACTTGATTCAAGAGTAAGACGAGATTATTCAAATGGGTACACTAAAGTCCTCCAAATCATAGGCCTTAATTATGAGTCATGATAAATAAAAGGCTTTCAGTATTAAGGAAAATAAATAGAATAATAAAGACCCAAATTAAATAAAGGTTCATAAATATGAGGCTAAGTCTAAATCATCAACTGAGGCCTCTGCTTTAGGTGGGAAACTCAAGAAAGAGAGACTCACATGTATCTATTGTAAAAAATCTAGGCATGATGAAACCAAGTGCATGAAGAAGCAAATTGACCAACTGACAAAGATGATCAAGAAGCACAATATCAATGTCCCTAAATCTACCAATTATAATTCATTAGCATAGGAGTCTTCTAAGTCCAAAGATAGTAGAAAGGGAAAAGATAAGGGCAAATCACTAATTTTAGTGCCTCACACCAGATGGCTTCATTACATGACCTTATCTTGTCCTTGGAGACTTGTTATATGCCTTCCATATTATTGGGTGATAATACTTCCATAGAAGTTAGTGGGAGAGAATATGTTGAATTGAATTATGGGACATTTTAGGATGTTCTATGTGCTCCTTTATTATCCACCAATCTCCTATTTATTTATCATATCACTCACATTAGTTCAGGCAAGAGAGTTGAGTTCACACCTAATTCATTGGTTATTAGGGAAGTAGACAGTGACTCCATAATTGCACTTAGGAAAGTAGATCACTAGTCACGATTGTATAATTTCTCACATTTTTTCCTGATCAACCCACTACTACATTTCTAACTCATTTAGATGGGGTGAGTAAATTATGGCATGAGTGATTCAACCTTCTCAACTATTTCCACTTGGAGTAACTTAAACATCATGACATAGTTTTAGGGTTACCACATGTTCATTTTTCTAATGATATTTTCCAAGGTTACATATTTGGTAAGCACCCTGAAGAGAAGTATGGCAAAGGCAAATCATGGAAAACTACATAGAAATTGGAGCTAGTTCAAAGTGACATTACTAGTCCATTTTCAGATCCTTCATTCAACATGACTAATACTTTCATAGATGACTTTTCAAGGTATGCTTGGGTGTATTTTCTTAAGCATAAATTTGAGGTCTTTGATAATTTTCAAGACTTCAAGGCACTTACATAAAAATAGTCAAGTAATGCCATCAAGATTTTATGCACCGATAATGGTGGCAAGTATGTCAGTAATCATTTTGAATAATTGTGCACTTTAGATGGGATTGAACTATAGAATATTGTTCCATATAGTCTGATGGAGTGCAAGAATATGTCCTTAAAGGAAATGGTCAATTGTATGCTACACTCCAAGTCTCTTGCACCTTAGTATTGGGTTAATACCATCAACTATGTTTGTTATATCCAGAACCAAGTTACTTATAAAGCATTGAGGGGAGTCACTTATTTTGAAGCTTAGAGTGGTTGAAAACCCATAATTAATAACTTCTGAGTGTTTGGATCTCCTACTATGTCTTGCATTCCAAAGAATAAACGTAAGGTAATGGACCCTCAGAGTCAGCCTTAAATCTTCATGAGATATCCTAAGAGTGTTAAGGGATACAATATTTTGCATCCCACCAGACATGAGTTATTCATTGAGAGAACTGTTTGTTTTCAAGAGGTTCCATTAGACTCCACACTTGACACTCCTCCCTCTTCCTTGTATGTATTGGGATTTGATGAAAAGTATGTTGATTCAAATCCATTTGAGAAACTTCTTGATGATTCAAATTCTTCTTCTAGTTCTGATAATGAGAGTAGTGATGGGGACTCACCTTCTCCCAAAATATCTTCAAAGGATGAAGAATTTCCTCCTGACTCTCTGAATTATGGTCCTCTTTGGGCTAGATAGACACTTCAAAGTGTTGACCATTAGGTTAGAGATCCATCATACACCATAAAAATACATTCATAATTCTAAATGCCTCACATGCATTCATTGCATCAGATTTTGATCCATAGTCATTTCATGAGGCATCAAGTACTCTTGAGTGGGATACTACCATGGAAGAGGAGTATGGTTCCTTTCTGAGAAACAACACTTGGGATTTAGTCCCTCTTTCTAAGGGAAGAAAACTTATTCAATGCAAATGGATCTACTAAATAAAATTTACAGAAGATGGGTTTGTAAACAAGTTTAAAGCACATTTGGTGGCAAAGATTTTTTCTCGAGTACTTGGAATTGACTATACTAAGACTTTTACCCCAATTTACAAAATGAACTCAATTTGACTCACTCTTTCCATTGCCGCCACACATAATTGGGATGCTCATCAAATGGATGTGATGAGTGATTTTCTTCATGGTGACCTTAAAAAATAAACATACATTGAGCAACCATAAGGATTTATGGAATATTAATCTTTAGTTTTTAAACTTCAAAAATGTATCTATGGCCTCAAACAAGCTTCTCAATCTTGGTATGCTAAGATGAACTCTTTTCTTCTTTCGATTGGGTTCACTAGATTCCATTCTAATCTGAACATCTATATTTTATGGCAGATGATTCACTATTGATTTTGACTCTTTATATGGATGACCCATTGATCACAGGGAGTTCTTCATCCACCATTGTAGCAATGAAAATTGCTTTGTTTGATAGGTTATTAATGAATGACTTGGGCTTATTGTATTACTTGGATCTTATGATTGAAATTTTTCATTCTGACTCTGAGATCACTGTTGCACAATCCAATTGTGTTATTGATTTACTTGCATGGTTTGATATGGTTGAATGTATGCCAACTTCATATCCCTTTCTATCTGGAGTAAATCTTGAGGGTGATTTTCCCTCTCCTTTGGTTGATGCTACCTTGTATTGACAACTTGTTGGCAATATCATCTACCTTATGCACACTAAACCTAACATTTCATATGTAGCGAGCATGGTATATATATTTATGCAAGAACCACATGAGCTACACTATAAATCAACTAAGTGGATTCTCCATTACATTCTAGGTACTCATAGTTTCAAGATATACTATGGAGTAAGCATTGGTGTTGACTTAAATGGGTATACATATTTATATTGGGCTGACGATATTCATAATTGTAAATCTAATTTAGGCTATAGTTTCCCCCTTGGTTCAGGTCCGATTAGTTGGTCAAGTAAGAAGCAAAATGCTATTACTTTATCTTTTACATAGGCATAATATAAAGGATTTATTAATGTTGCCACTAAGGCTATTTGGCTTCAAGGGATTGTCACTAAGTTTGGCATCCAATTTTGATGGCCAACAATCATCTTCTATGATAACCAAAGCACAATCTAGATCTGTAGGAATCCAATCATCCATCAATGGACCAAGTATATCGAGATTCACATGTAAATCATTTGGGATCTCATCCATTAGCAAGTCATTGATCTCTGCTACATCTAGATAATGGATTAAATTGTTGATATATTCACCAAACCTTTCACTGAGAGTAAGTAGGTTTATTTATAGGCTCTTTTTGGGGTTCAGTCAGTGCTAACATCCTCCTCTGGGTGGGCATTTCTATGTACTCGGGCACCTCAATAGACCTTTGTGCCAGGACCCAATTCCATATCTCACCTAAGCTAAACTTAATGGGGGGGAGGGGGGTGTTAGTGTAGATTATTATTCCATTTAATAGTTTTTCCTTACACATATTATTTAGCTTGCTTAGGTGTCACTTAGGTGTCATATTAAGTCATTAGGGAAAATATGGCTTAACCCTATTTTCTAATTTTTAGTTGATTTTTGCTTCTCTATATAATGTTCCTTCATAAAACTTATTTGGCTAATGATGTCAATGCTAATTTTTCAATCTTTCAATTATTGAAGATAATGCTTCTTTAGGTTCATGTTTGATTTCACTTCTACCATAGGTAATTCCTTCATGCATTCGTTCCTATCTAAACTGATCCTCGATTGTGGCCCAATCTAACATTATATATATACTTTCTCAAAGGATGTTCAAGTTTTTAAGATTTGGTTTAGTTTATTTTTTCATTAATAACCATTGATTATATTTTATTTTATTTGTAGTCGAAACAAATGTGTGTGTGTGTATTGTAATTGTTTATCTATTGACTTTTGACCTCTATTATCTTTTTTGTTTTTGAATCCTTTAATAAAAAATAAAAAATTATACATGATAATTTATACCTATTTCACCTTGAAGATAACATTTTAGGGTCTTTGGGGAAGGATATAAATAGAGGTCTTATGAATCTTACTCCAAAATATCTAACAACTTGATGATGTTTCAAGATGGTGTCCTATAAACTTGCTCAACACTAAATAAATTATCATCACCAAAACTTTGTCTGTAAGGATTAACCCTATGGCAAACAAAATTATGAGATATGAGAAAATTATGTTTCTTGGAGGCAAATTCATTCTTGAGAATTTAATCTTGGTGTGAGAAGCCATTGATTGTGTTGTTTGTTAAGGATAAGACACCATCCTTATCAAGCTTTATTTTGATAAATATTATGACAGGAATAGATGGTCCTTTGAGCTCAAAATGTTTTAATGACTGTGTTTTGGGATGAGATTAATTAATAATGTTAAGCTCCTAATTACTGATGTTTATACCAAAATAGTTGTCAATTTCTCTCTCACAAAATCTTTCCATCTTCAAAAATATATATTGCAAGGTTGTCTCTTAGCCCCACTTCTATATGTGTTAATGACAAATGTCATTGGTTCCATGCTACCAAAAACTCAAACACTTGGATTGATTTCACACACACACACACACACACACACACACACACACACACACACACACACACACACACACACACACACACCCAAACAAAGATTTTTACTCAATTCACACTTTGTTGATGATAACATGTTCTTCCTTCAAAATGAGGAATTTGAAGTAAATGCCAATTTTGAAATTTTAGATATCCGTTATTATGCCTAGGGGTCAGATCTCTCATCACATAAAATAAATTACTTCCTCACTAGACCTAAGGGCTTTTCAAACTAGATACCCAAACAATGAACTCTTTAGTATTGATGCCATGTTTAATCAACTATGTGATTATTTTTAATCAAGTTTATCTATATAAAGATTTATAATTTGGAGGTGAAATTTTTACAAGAAGAGCTCAAATTATTAACATCTTATTATCTACTCATGTTAATTTCTCATCATATTGGCTACTCTCCAAAACTTGTTATCTTAGGATAGTTTAAAATGTCTACCATTTTCTTTAGCCCAAGTGGGACAATCATAGAGGTATGTATGTGGATTCTTGGGATCCTTGCACTAAAACCTAAAAACAAGTATGGTTTGGATATCATTAACCCTTAGAATCAATGAAAATATTTTTTTTCCAAGTGGATGGTTAGATCCTTAAACTAGAATAAACCATGGAAGATTCTTCTCAAGCATCGACTTTAACGAGCTACTATTAAGAGAGAATGGTAAGAAGTTAACATTCATGATAAGTTATTAAATGCTAAGTTCTTCAAAGTTAAAGTCTCTCTCATATTTATAACATTTGGAAGGCATGGTAAGAATTTTCTAAAATCCTTTCCTAGAAATAAACATTGCTTAAACATAGCCTAAGTTTGTCAAATTCCTCAATATGGTGAAATACATTAATTACTCTTAACAACATTTCCTCAGCTCTTGAAAAACCGTTGTGTAGCTTAAAATTGATCAATAAACATATGTGTTCTTTTAAAGACCTTTGACATTCTCTAACGATGGAATGGTCTCCTTTGTCTATGCTTAAACAAATATTTTCAATGCATGAATGAAGACAAATAATTTGTTTCCATCATCACTTCATTGGTTAATAATAATGTGTTGATCAAGATGTCATGTATAGTCCCATATAATTTTATCAAATACTGGAGATGGCCCAATGGTTCCCATTTTGATGAGTTTACTCTTAGAGATTCTTAGTTTCACCTTTTGTCTATCATGCCTATTTAGAAGTGGTTGGACATGAAAAGAAAATTCGATTTTACTGGAAGAAGCTACCTTCGATTTTATAGCTATATCTTACAATAAAAAGTTAAACACAATACTTAGTTATTGGTGTGGAGATTGTTTTGTTATCAATTTCTAATAGTTAAAAGGCTCTAATTTATTCACAATACAAAATTTTATGTTTTTTATATAGAATAAAGAGACAATCTTACATGCTCTCTGGAATTGCAAATTCGTTTAATTCACTTGGATTAAAGTTGAGTAAAACTTCCCGACGCTTTTTTTTTCTAAATGTTTTTAGAAACATGCATTTCTAAAAATAAAGATATCTAAAAATATGATCTCTATAATATTTAAACAAATAATCATTAAGCGCATTTGGAGAAAAAAAAAGTTATTTATTTTCTTATAACAATACTATTTCTCAATTTATTATAATCTATAAATTTTGCCCTAACTTGCTATTAGAATTCTTGTTTATTTATAAAAGTATGCAATCTACTCTTCCTTTCGATGAACACTTAGCAAAGCAAATGGAGGAGTTGAAAATATAGTTGATGCATCTTACTGGTGATCGTAAAAAACAATTTAAAAAAATCAAAGAAATCAACTATATAAAAGTTTTCTTTCAAAAGATATTCAAATTTTTCTTATTTTATAATTGTAAATTTGTTAGACGTTGCCATCAAATGTTACCAATTTAGCCAATGGAATTTATATTTTATGCCGTTTGTCACCGTTATAAACATCCATTTTCTCTATCTTTTTTATTTTTGTCCGCATATGCGCTCTCATCACGATCTTATTTATGGGGAGAAATATCTCATCATTACTCTTACATATTTAAAAGAGATTATTATAACCATAATTTAGATGCCATTTGGCTAAACGTCTCGATATAAGCCAATGTCCATGACGATGCCCATGACGACGTTTGTAAACAATCTCGGACAATATGGGAGTGTCTATCTAGTATATTTTTATTTTAAATTATAATTTTATTAGTTTTGATTCATATATATATATATATATATATATATATATATATATATATATATTTTAAAGATAATTTTAAATTTGTCGATTGTTAATATTATGATTTTATTTAATTATTCTATGTTAAGTTTGTTTTTTGTTTTACATTTTTTCGTTCTTAAAGTTAACATCAAAAGTTCATTTATTTTGGTTCATAATTAGTAATTTGATATTTCCAATTTTCATTTTTTTATAAGTATGTTTTACTTTGACATGATTCTTCACATTTTGACTTTTGTCTATAATTATTCTCTAAAATTAACCTATGTTTGAAGTGTCTCACAAAGCTTTATATATACAAATCTACCATGAACCATTACACATTGACATATCTTCAAACAAATCTGTTACAAGCTATTTGTCTAGTGCACAATCATCAAGTCTTATAAAGAGTTCTACATGTTCCATCAACGAATTGGTACATTGAGCCTACAGTACATCACCATCATTTCAAGTCTTGTGTCATCACATCTTGTGTTAAAAGAAGGTCGTAACAAAACATATAGTTGCATTTGATTATCTAAGGAGATAGGACAAAGTCATATCTCTTATTTTTCAATTAATAGATATAGTGATGCATTTTCAATTAAAAAATAATTAGATATATATTTTGTATTTTATATTTCACATCCTAAACAAAATTATCGTAAGTCAAATATAAGCGAGTAAAGATTGACTATAATAATATAAAAATACACTGTCAAAATAGAAAATCACTAATCATTATCATTTAAAAAGAGACTATACATCTATATATTTTTCTCTTAATCCTTCATGATTATACAAGATACAACATCCTCAATTTTTGAATATTTCTCATATTAATTTAAGTAAAAAAAATGTCTACATTAAAATATATCATAACAAATAAATTTTATGATTTATATAATACAATTCATATCAAATTTACAACTATATAATTTGATATATTTTAATTTATTTATAAAAAAATTATAATTTTTATTAAAATATAACTGAAAATATGACTTAAAAACTATCAATTTCTAAACTTACTTTTAACTGAATTCATTTTTAAATATTTAATTTTATTTTAATGGATAATAAACTAATCCCAATTTAAAAGTGCATGAATAATTTACCCCTGCAAAAATATTTATTTTTTAAAACATACCTAAAAATCCAACCCAATCTCATCTTTTATTTCAAATTTCTTTAAATATTTTCATATCACTTAAATAAAAATTCATTAAAAATATAAAAAATTAATTCACAAAGTGAAAAATATTTCTTTTTAATAATATAAAAGAAAATAAAATCAAAATTAAAATTGAATTGATGACATTTTCTACCATGATAGAAAACTACTAGTTATGTTTAATCATTTTGTGTAATATTTCTTCGAGTATAGAAAACAACTCGTTATGATTTAATCATTTTATTTATGATGTATCATAGTGTCATATGGAAGTACCACTCAATTAACCGAGTGGAAATTTATCTTTTACTCTATAACTTAAAATTTATTCCTCATGGATGGCATGGTCCAACAAAATAATAATAATAATAATAATAATAATAATAATAATAATAATAATAATAATAATAATAATAATAATAATAATAATAATAATAATAATAATAATAATAATAATAGGTGCTGGAAGGTAAGATAGCAGACATGAGAGTGTTTAATTAAGTCATATTTTGATGACTCCACCGCCTATAAAAGGTACCTTAATTTATTATGACCTCTCCACTACTTTTCTTTGATCGCACTCTTATCGGTTTAACTCTCTCTCTTTCTCTTATGGAGTTTAATCACATTTATTGTGATTGCCCTTTTAAATTTAATGTTTCTTATTTTAAGAATCTAATTCATATTTACATCTTACAATCTATTTACGGTTTTTTCTCTTAAATCAAGAAAAAAAAAGTTTACTATTTAAGGGTTTTTCATATTATTCAAGTGCATGATTTTCTTCAGAAATTTGGAAGATTCATGACCAAACAAAGAAGTAAAGAAGTAGGGTTTTAAAAGACAACTCTTTGTTATTTTATTTGAAGATTGAAAGATTATTAAAAAAAAGTTTTCGTGATAGATTTATAATTGTGATAGATTAAAGTTTACAAAGACAAAGAATTTAGAATTAAATCTCACCTTATTTAGATTCAAGTGGGAATTTCAATTCCTCAAGTAGAAACACAAAAAATAACCCATCCTTATGTTACAAAATTTATATGGGAGTGTTTAATCCACTATAGAATGTGTTAAACACATTTTATTCTTTCATCATTAGAACTTGTTTCAAGATTCTTCACTAGACAATAATGTTCAATCTGAACTAGACAAAGTTATTATCATTTGCATCACGTATAAAATTTCATAAAAGGATAAACAAGGTTTGGATTGACTTGTCACACCTCAAATACATGAAAATTTGGATTTGTTTCCAATGTCTAGGAATAAGAGTATTGGTCCTAATGGGATTCTTATTGAATTACATTGATCCATGTGGCCCATTATCCACAATGATTTCTACCAATTTTACCTTGAATTTAATTTTCTAGGGTTTTGGGGGATGACATACACGTAGTTCTTATCAAGCTTAATATAAAAGGATATAATAGAGATGATATTTCGGGATGGAATCCTATAACCTTGCTAAACACTACATAAAAGATCATCTCTAAAGATTTATTTAGAATGATTAAACTTGCGGCCAAAGACATTATAAGACAAGAACACATTGGTTTCTTGGAGGCAAATTCATACTTGATAGTTCAAGCTTGGTGTGGGAAGTCACCAATTGGGATGTTTGTTCTGAACATGATGCCATCCTTATTGACTTTAATTTTTATAAATTTTATGACAAGATCAAATGGCCCTTTATGCTCAAATGTTACAATGGTTGGGTTTTAGAATGAGATTAATTAATCAAGTGTTAAGTTTTTATTTGTTGATGCTTTTATTAGAATAGTTGTCAACTTTTATCTCACTAATTTTTTCCATCTTCAAATATCTACCTAACAAGGTTGTCCCTTAGTCTCCCTTCTCCTAGTGCTAACGATGAAGCCCTTGGCTACATGTTACAAAAAATTTGCACACTTGGGTTGACTAGAGGTATAAATCTTCTCCAATAAATCTTTGTGCTCAATTCGAACTTCATTGAAGACACCATGCTATTTATTCAAAATGAGGAAGATGAAGTGAAGAATGATTTAGAAATTTATATATCTACTATTATACCTTAGGGTTAGATCTCTCATCACATAAAATATATCGCATCCTCACTACACCTAAAAGTTTTTAAGGTTGGAAACCCAAACAATGGAAATAGTTGAAATGTGATGATATCACAAAATAATTTGACATTCCATTCGGTATCTATGTCATGCTTACTCAAATGTGGGAATAGTTTTTAAACAAGTTTGATATAAATATTTATGGTTAGGAGGTGAAATTTTTATCCTTGGAAAGAAGAGTTCAAAATTTTAAAAAAATATTCTTAGCTATTCAAGTTAATTTTTCATCATGTTGGCAAAAAATGACACGAGATAGAGAAAAAGATGAGTGCGGACTGGAGCATGTCACCGAGCTAGGGCAGCCGCGCCCTAGCTCATTTTTTGTTGTGTTTGCTTCTGGGAAGGAGGAGGAAGGGAGTCAGTTTGTTAGCAAGGGGTGGGGGCCGCAGCTTAGGCTATTTTTTCCTATTTAAAACTTGTTTATGTCCTTTGTGCTACAAACTGCACACTATCTTTGGTTAGCGCATAGTGAAGGGGCCGATGGGGCTATCTAGAGTGTGCTCACAGCTGGAGAGTATCTTTTGGCAGGCGCAGTCATGGCTGGGAGTATGCCTTTTAGGAGTGGTGCTGGATTCATTTTCAGTGAAGTGGTTGGAATGAATTTTCTAGGACAAGAAGTGCAGGGTATGAAAATGCCCTCTTTTCTCAAATTTCAGATGCCAAGGAATTGAACCTGCCTGGAGGCTCTAGGATTATGGAGGTTAATGAATGTCTTGAGAGATGCAAAGAAAGACCAAAACTGGTAATTCCCTTTGAAATGATTGCTGAGGATGTAGAATACTATTCTAATCATTCTTTGTTTTGTAAGTTTCTGGGTTTAAAAGTCTCCCTTCATTTCCTGGAAAGTTAGGCCCGAAGAGTTTGGGAACCAGAGGGAGAATTGGAGGTCACGATGCTTGCAAATAACTACTTCATGGTGATATTTCCTTGCCTGGCCGACCGCAATAGGGTCTTTGAAGGGGGCCTTATTTTTATAACCAGGTGGGATTATTTGTAAAACCTTGGCATGCAGGGTTTAACCCCTCTGAGGAGCTCCCAAATCGAGTGCCAGTGTGGGTTCGATTGCCTAGACTCCCAATAGAATGTTGTCATGAGGACGTGCTACATATGCTGGCATCAATGCTTGGAAGACCGATTGGATCCTCTACACAAACATTGAGTAAGAAGGTGATGACCTTTACTCGTATTTGCATGGAAATTGATCTAAGTAAACCATTGCCAAATGCAGTTGAGATGAATGCAAGTTCATATTCCTAGGTACAACAACTAGACTAAGAGACCCTTCCATTTTGATGCCGCATATGCCATGAATATGGCCACCTAGTGCATAGATGTCCAAAAGCCAAGCCAATGGATCAACAAACTGCGCCTCCTTCTAATACCATTCCTAGTACTGACAAAGGGAAGAAGCTAATAGCAGGAGAGAATAAGGATGTTGAGGGCTTTGTTCAAGTAAAAGCCTGAACTCGTAGCAGAGGATTGAAAAGAACCTTAAGAGAACGACAGGAGGAGGATACATTCAACAGGTTTGAGATTGTAGATGAGTTGGGGCAGTAAGCAATTAATCAAAAAGGGATCAATGTTGATCACCCTGAGGAGGATTCAAGTTTGGAGATTGGATCTACCAAGCCTCTATGTGCTATACAAGAAGAATTCGCTATGCCCATGATCATGGACAAACAAGAGGGAGCGCAGGTGGCGGGAGAGCCAAAAGCTCATACGGGGAAGGGTGTCAAGGAAGCAGAGCCTATGATATGGGCTGTGGTTGCCGATGCAAATAAAAGAGGGAAATCTACCCCTCACCTGGGCATCCTTCAGAAGGAAGGGAAGAAGGGTTCCTTGGAGAAAAATGCTAAAATAAGATGTAAGAAGGACCTAGAGAGGATTAAGATGACTGGGGAGAACTTGGTGGAGTCCAGAGTTGTTAAGACCCTATACTCCCACTTCTTGACTCCCCCCAAATGATCGTTATCTCTTGGAATTCAAGGGGCCTAAACAGTGGCCCTAGACAAAAAATTATTTGGGAATTAGTGCGGAGGCATTCTCCAGATGTTCTTTTTCTTCAAGAGACTAAAGTTACTATTGATTGTATGATGAGTATGGCACCTAAGTTATGGAGGCAAGGCCATTGTCAGTGTATTGGAGCCCAGGGATCCTCGGGGGGTGTGGCATGCCTATGGAACCCGCTCAAGATCCAGCCTGTGTCCTGGATTTCATTCAAGTCCTCCTTATCTATGGTCTCGTGGTGTATTGAATCAGGGGAATTGGTTCTTTTCTCTAATGTCTATGCTCTGATGGTTTTTTGTGGAAAGCTCGAGGTATGGAATAATATTAATGAGGTGCATAGCTTGTTTCCTTATTTACCATGGATTATTGCTGGAGACTTTAATGTCATTCTGGATTTATCTGAGAAATGGGGAGGTATTATGAAAACTAAGCCCTCCTCCATTTTGCTTAGAGACAATATCTTGTCTCTTAATCTTGTTGACATTAAGCCTATCAATGGTCACTTCACTTGGAACAATAGAAGGTTTGGGGACAGCAGTATTGTCAAACGCCTTGACCGTTTCATGGTGTCATGTTTTTAGGTGGGGGGGTTGTGGTCTTCCTGCTCTAAGATTCTTGATTGGTAGGACTCAGATCACTGGCCCATAAAGCTCACTATTTCCTCAGCTAGGATACCTTAGAGCCTGCCTTTTAAATTCCAACTTATGTGGCTAAGGGATCTAGACTTGTATGGTTGTGTTGTTGATTGGTGGAAAATAGGTAGACCAAGATTTGGCATAGCAATATATACTTTTGCTAAGCTCTTACAATTTGTCAAATATCAGCTAAAGTGCTAAAACATATAATGCTTCAAAAATATTTTTTAGGAGAAAAATGTGGCGCAAACACAATTGAATGAAGTGACTCAGATGATTAGGGAAGGGGGGGGCGTCTGAATTTTTGTTAAGAGAGGAAGCTAAAGCACTAAAAGTTGTAGAGGAATGGGAGCTGAGAGAGGAAATCTTCTGGAAGCAGAAGGCATGAAATGTTTGGCTTCAAGAGGGAGATCAAAATACTGCATTTTTCTTCAACTCCATGAAAGCCAAGCAGAATGGTAATATCATTTCCTCATTGGTAACGGATAGGGGGAAACCATTCATTCCACTCAGGGTATTTGTAATGAGGTATAGCTGTACTTTGCTTCTTTATTCTGGGAGGAAGGGTAGGGGGAACTGGCAGTTGAGACTCAGGTTCTATCCTGTATTCCCTCTTTGGTCTCTTTGGAAATGAATGAGCATCTTATGAGTGCCATTTTTATGGAGGAGGTCGAGAGGATTGTTTTCTAGATACAAAAAGGTAAAGCACCTAGGCTAGATGGTTTTTTGATTGAATTTTTTCAAGAATTTTGGGACATTATTAAAGTTGATCTCCTGGCTGTTGTTCAAGAATCACAGATGAATAAGCAGATGCTCAGGGCTCTAAATTTGACTTTCCTGGCTCTTATCCCTAAGGGGGAGGAAGCAGATTGGTTAAGTCAATTTCATCCCATTTCCCTCTGCAATGTGATTTATAAAATCATCTCTAAGCTGATTGCTGACAGAGTAAAGGGGTGGCTTACAATACTTATTTTTGAGGAGCAAAGTGGATTCATGGAAGGTCACCAAATATTGGATGGCATGGTGGTGGCTACGGAGGTAATTCATTTGATGGCCAAGTCAAAAGAAAAGGCTATGTTCATCAAGCTGGATATGAGTAAAGCTTATGACAGAGTCAGGTGGTCTTTCCTTCAAAAGGTTTTGAGGGCTTTTGGATTTAGTGAGGACTGGATACACTGGGTCATTTGTTGTGTGAATTCGACCTCCTTTTTAGTCTTGATTAATGGAGAGCATTCAAATTTATTTGGATCCTCTCGAGGCCTGTGGCAAGGTGACCCCCTCTCTCCTTATCTATTTCTTCTTCTAGTAGAAGGGCTGGGATGACTGATCAAAAGGAATGTGGAAGGGGGATATATTTAGGGCTGGTAGTGGGGTGGAGGTCTCCTGGCACTTTCTCACTTATAGTTTTTGGATGATGTAGCTTTGATGGGCATGGCAACTCTGAGAGAAGCATCTAATATGCACAAAGACCTGGATGTTTATCTTGAGGTGTCTGGACAGCTGATTAATGAGGGTAAGTCTTCAATTTATTTCTTCAATACCCCACTTCCAATCCAACGGAGAATTGCTAATTTACTCAAGTTCCAAATTGGAAGTCTTCCTCTGCTATACCTTGGCATTCCCATCTCGACTGGGAGATAGTCTAGGGAGACGTGGTAGGGCCTTTTGGACAAGTTTCATGCTAAGGTTAATCATTGGACTCATCACTGGCTATCCTTTACCGGTCGGGTTTAGCTGCTTCAATCGATTGTGCAGGCACTCCCTATATATAGGTGTATGGTTTAGGTAGCGCCGATGGGTTTTGTGAGAGACATTGATTCCTTAGCAAGGCAATTTCTTTGGGCTGGCAATTTAGCAGCAACCAAATGGAGTCTCATTAAATGGGAGATAGTTTGTAGCCTAAAAAGGATGGGAGGTATGGGATTAAGATAGTCAATTCTCTTAGGTACGGTGCTGGCTGCAAAGTTGTATTAGAGATGGTGTGTTGAACCAGACCGACTATGGGCTAGAATCTTATCCCACAAGTACTTGGTAGGGATTCCTCAGAATGATACTCCTTGACATAGCTTGTCTGGGAAGGGGTCAGCAAGTTGGTCTACGCTCAAGAAAGGGGATGTGTTCATCAAGCGTGGTTTGTTCTGGATATGCAAAGATGGAATGGAGGCACAATTTTGGCAAGACTCCTGGGATGGTTTCCCACCCCTAGCAATATAATATCCTCATCTATAGATATTAGCACAAAGATTTGATGAGGATGGTTGGTTGAGGGTGGGTGATTTTAAGGTATTTTCTCGTCAGGGGCAGGTGGTGGAAGCAAGGTGGAAAACACCAGAGGAATGGTCGATTGTGGGATTAGAAGCTGAGTGTGCTGAACTCCAATCCATTCTTTCTGGATGTAGCTGTAACACTCTTTTGGGAAGGGATGTTCTGGCATGGGCTCCCAATCTTAAAGGATCATACACGGTGTCTATGGGGTACCAGGCATTGATCTCTCAGCAATTGGATGAAGGGCGGGAAGTTCCCTGGTGGAAAAGAGTTTGGAATAACTTTTCTTGGCCAAAATGTAACTGTTTCATTTGGACTGTGGCTTGGAATAAATGCTTGATGTGGGATAATATTCATAAGAGAGGATTTACTGGCCCTTCAAGGTGTGTTTTATGCAGCAACAAGGAAGAGGATTCTCAACATTTATTCTTTCGATGCCCCTTCTCAACGCAATTATGGCACTTTTGGTGGGACGCATGGAAATGCCAATGTGTTCATGCATCCTCCTTGGCTGATTTTTAGGTGAGATTGGGCAAATCATCCTCACCGGCTTCATTCTTGCACGAGGTATGGTATGCTGGTCTGATTTTCCATTTATGGCAAGTCTAGCTGGAAAGAAATCATAGGATTTTTTGAGGAGAAAATTTGGGAGTTTAGTAGGTTTGGACTAGAATATTGGGCATGGTACAAGAAACCATTGCGGTTAAGAGTGAGATTGCCCTGCCATTGGCAAAGAGCGATGCTGAGGTTGCAACGAGGCTAGGCATTCAGGGAATTTCTTCAGTCTCAGCATGTGTCAGGAGAGGTAGATAGGTGAATTAGAGGGTGCAAAGGATGAGGAAATGGACGTCACCTCCTGCTAGTTTTTTGAAGCTTAATATAGATGGGTCATCCCATGGGAATCCAGGCTCGACTGGGATTGGCGAGATCGACAGGGATTCTACTGGTGTGGTGGTTTTGATTTTCATGGTTAACAAAGGAGTACGGACAGTTAATCAGATGGAAGATTGGGCAATTTTACATGCTTTAAGGAGAGTTTATGAGTTAGGATGGAGGAAAGTGATTTGCGAGGTTGATTCTCAAGTTTTGGTTAATTTGCTTCTTGAGAAGAAGACCTCCGATGTTTGCTGGTAGCTGTCAGTGATTGTTCAATAGATTCTTTAGGTTAGTTCTTGTATGGATTTAGTGATTTTTGCTCATATTCCTAGGGAATGGAATAGGGCGGCCGATTGCTTGGCAAGATGGGGATCTAAATAATTGGAAGACCAGAAGTTCAATGGATGGGAGAAAATGCCTCACACACTTTGCCAAAATCTGGAGAGGATTTTGGCAGAGGATGAGAGTGGTACTGGAGTGTAACTTTCTTGTTCTTGTGGTTTTTTGTGGTGTTGTTGGTTCCTGAGGCACTGGCCTCAGGAAGCTTTGTACTTTGGTTTTCCTTGACTTAATAAATTTTTTACCCCTCTTTTTTCAAAAAACAATTTTCATCATGTTGGCTACACTCCAAAACCAATTGTCTTGGGATGGTTTAAAAGGCCTTCCATCTTCTTTGGGTTAAATGGGATGCCTGTCAAGGTATATATGTGGTTTCGTGGGCTCTTTGAAATAAACCTAAACACAAAATTTGTGTGTTTGGTATCATTGACCTTTGGACTCAAGGAAAATGTCTTGTCTCGAAGTGGATGGTTATATTATTAAGCTAGAATAAAACATGGAAGATGATTCTCAAGCATAAACTTCAGTTGGTGTTTTATAAGAATTTGGAATTAATTGATGTATTAACACTAATTACAATAAAATGATTTGAAAGTAGTAAATGTTGTAAAATAACTTAGAACTAGTAGAAAGAAACAAACAAAACTCAAATGAATGGAAATAAGTATGAAAATAATAATAAATAAGACAATTGTTTTTTACTTGTAGGTTAGTTATGTCTAATTGAGAGATGCTCGAAAATGAACAAGTAGATTTGACTGTGCATGTAAAATGGAAACATGATTTGTCATTGATCATGGTTAGGGTCAAATGTAATGGGATAGGATCGACTGCTAATATTTTCCTTTGTGGGTCAATTTTGTCGTTTGCAAAAATTAGGAAAATTAGGGCATAGTCATATGTGCCTGCTTAAAACACACGTGTGTGGAAATTTGACCTTCATATGTGTACAAATGACCTGCAAATATTTTTTTTGGAACTCTAATAGGGATTTAAAATAATTTAAACCTATAAAGAGAAAAGGGGAGTCGAATGGGTTAAGTCGACCCAAATCACTCTCATGATGTTTGATCACTATCTACATATCCAATACTCTGAAGAGGGAAATCAAGCCCACATAGTTCTCCCACTTAGAGTGTTTAGTATAATTTTAATCATTTTGATAAATGTATGCATCTAGAGATAGATTTAATACTTGATAATTCTTTGTTTGACTTGGATAAAAGTTGCTTCAAATAAATATAATCAAATTTGGGAAGAATAGAGAAGCTTTGATCAAAGTGCAATAGTTTATGTCTCAATATTGAAATTTCTAAGTGATAAAATAGATGACTTAATACATAATTGTATAGCAATATAAAAAGGTAAAATGATCTGAGCAACATTCCAGGTGCTAATTCAAGTGATGATTCTACCCTAATTAGTGGTAGAACTCTTAAGAGCCATAACTTTTGCACCATAGCTCCGTTTGACTCCTTGTTTGAACTGTTGGAAAGCTAAGAATGAGGAGAACATGGTGAGATGGAATTGAGATCTGATTGATATATTTTGACCCCTAAAAACACAATCGAAGTGCCCCAAATTTCAATTTTATTAGTGCAATCTAAAAATAGTAAGTTTCTAAAAATAATAATTCCTCGAATTATGTATTGTTGTAAATCATTGAAGTCAAACCACTTAATCTCCATCAAGATTGGTGACCTTATACATCCTCCTCCTATCTTAAAAACATGTATAAATGAGGATGTAACTCGAAATGAAAATTAGACATCTCTTCTTAGAGATAGGCATATGTTTGGATCTGCAAATTTAATGAATAAAAAATCTCTTCTCAGAGATAGCATTATTGTTATTCTATTGTTCTTATTTCTTGAATTATCTTTCAACTAAATATTTTGAGTTTTTGATCATAAAACTTCACTCTACCTATCATAAAAATATTGATCAACCTATAAGTGAGGGTCTAACATTGAAAAAGAGCCATTGTTGGGATGAAAGATAGGATCAATCCATAGGGTTAAGACTGACTGCGACTATTATCCCCTATTGGTTGATTTTTTCTTAGAAGGGTAACATTTGAAATTAAGAGTATGAGATGTTCACACATATGCTTAGAGGGGTTTTTAAACATTAATAAAATTTATGTAGGTGTAAGTCTGCCACTTACAAATGGATATGTCCATATAAGTACGTAGGATAGAGTGAGGTGGTGAAATAGGACCAAATTAAGTACTCAAGTCAATTAAAGTTAAAATGGGTCAAAATTTATATTCTCAAATATTCATGACCAAATTTGAGTGACTAATTTCTTCCCCTTTATTTTAGAAATAAAATTACTAGAGTAAAAATAAATAAATACCTGAGTGTGTAAAACACACTTTGCCTTTGAGCATATGTTTCATTTTTTCAAGTTACTTTGACTTACCAAAACCTATAACAATTTATGAAGTAGTCATTTTGTTCATTCAAAATTTTAAAAAACATGAACTTTGAAATTGAAAAGAGAGTAACAAGGGATAAATACTATTATATGTGTGAAATTATTATTTCTTTTGTAAGTTTTCTTGAAGATGATGCTTCCTTTAAGCATTGAAGAATTTGTCTTTCCCATGAAGCACATGGAGAGATTGGTTCCTTTATTCAACTAATGGTGAATTAAGGGTGATCAAACCCCAATTAAATCAAACATGAATATAAAATATAATCCATTGATCAATGTAGAAACGTCAATTTATGATGTTGGTCTTTATAACCCCAAGATGGAAATGGATTGAAATCCACAATGGATTTGTAAGCAATAATGATGGAGAGAATTGAATCTCTAATTTATGAATTATGCACTTTAACTAAATCAACCGCTATAGATGGATTTTAGATTCAATTATCAATTTGTTCCTTACTTCCTATATGCATGATCAAAATAGACTTGAGAACATCCACACACCTACTATGACCAAATATAGCCAATAATAGTAAAAACATGGCATGAATTTGTATTTTTCCCCTTGAATTTGAAAAATTGTATCATTCCCTCATGTGATAAATGTGATATCTATAATTTCATGTAGATAATTTTTTATAATTTATATTTGATAATTGTGCATGAATTTGTATGATGCACCCATATTGTATGAATTTCTAACTTGTTTTTGTAATGTGAGTATATATGCACCCATAGTCTGTACCATTAGCTCAATTTAAACTATTCTAAATTTTATGAAACTGTATTTTATGCTCAAAATTGATTTTCTACTCATATAGGCTTACCTATGTATGATATAAGAAATGGATATGTCTATATAAGTACTTAGGATAGAGTGAGGTGGTGAAATAGGACCAAATTAAGTATGATATAAGAAATGGATATGTGATATCTATAATTGCATGTAGATAATTTTTTAAAATTTATATTTGAGAATTGTGCATGAATTTGTATGATGCACCCATATTGTATCAATTTCTAACTTGTTTTTTTAATGTGAGTATATATGCACCCATAGTTTGTACCAATAGCTCAATTTTAAACTATTCTAAATTTTATGAAATTGTATTTTGTGCTCAAAATTGATTTTCTACTCATATAGGCTTATCTATGTATGATATAAGAAATGGATATGTCCATATAAGTACTTAGGATAGAGTGAGGTGGTGAAATAGGACCAAATTAAGTATGATATAATAAATAGATATGTGATATCTATAATTGCATGTAGACGATTTTTTTAAATTTATATTTAAGAATTGTGCATGAATTTGTATGATGCACCCATATTGTATGAATTTCTAACTTGTTTTTGTAATGTGAGTATATATGCACCCATAGTTTGTACCAGTAGCTCAATTTTAAACTATTCTAAATTTTATGAAATTGTATTTTGTGCTCAAAATTGATTTTATACTCATATAGGCTTATCTATGTATGAAAACCCATTGAAATTTCCCCTTTGAGGTGAGGCATGTGTCCTAAAAGTCGCTCATCTCAAAATAAAATTAAACTTTATCATGCATATTAAGATGTATTCATTGAAAATCTTAGGATATGTAAAAATGGATGTCATCATAGTAATATATGTATCATTCAAATCATGTATATAACATATTAGACAAGGCCTAACATATCAAATCTAGATAAATACATCAATTAAACTTATAGTAGTTGTTGTAATAGAAGAAGCATACACAATAGTTAGTTTAGGTTATGGATAATGTCACTCATCAAACTCAAGGATATCAATAAACACATAAACACAAGAAGTCCATTGCCAACCAATAAGGTTAAGGGACGCATACAAGAGACATGAATATATCATAAAAAAGGCAAAGTGTTGCATGCAAAGGACATTAATAATGTCATAAGCAAAGTCCATATTCAAATATCACAAAAACATAGGAATAAGGGCCACAAATAATGGACATGATCAAATGTCATACATACCAAACAATGATCTCATAGAGATGCTCAATAAATTTTCACACAAGGCCAAGAACCACACACAATAGACAAATAAAGCCCAATATACTATATACAATGAAAAATAACATCAATGAAAAATAGAGCTAGAAATATAGTCTAAACCATATATATGTAAAGTGATCATATCCTAGAAAATAACATATACATGTACACAATGTAAGATAAAGATGTTAGCAAGACATTTGTAAAGAATATGTAGCTTTATACATTATAGGAGTTATAAAATGGTAAAACTTGTAAATATTGTAAAATTTGGATAAGATGCCCCCAAAATGGCATGTTCTATGGGTAGAGGTAAGTCCAACATCTTAGTCTATGTAAAATTTGTATGTCTTGCATAACACTCATGAATACTAGTGAAATGCATGTGTAATAGAAAAATATTATGTTATTTACTAATCATGAGATAAATAACTATATGATGATGATGCAAACTATTGTCTAATCACACTCAAATCTTGATTTTGAATTTTTTTTAAAAATTAATATTTAAAAAAAAATTTATCTTTTTTAAATTTTGAAATAAGAATATTAAAAACTAGGAGATTAAACCATGGGTTTGAAAGTAAAAGAAATTGAAGGGATCTGAACAATCCAAAACATGTGTAAAGGTAAAATATGAATTGAATATGATGGCATGGCCTTGTATGAATGAGATTCCTTCACTATATATGTGAACTGTAGTTGAAAGGCATGTAGTAGGTAGAATAGGGATGTGGACGAATGGTTATATATCCTCATATTATCAAATGTACACTTTTTAGAGTATGTAATGTGCATGTATGATAAATATAGTACACAAAGAAAATATTTTACATGAATAATATTATTGTGTAAACTAGAACTAAATGTAGTATTATTATTTTTTATGTGTTAAGGCTCTGTGTTTATTTGGCTATGAAAAATGCTACAAGACAAGATTGAGTAGCTTAGAACAGTAATGGAAGTTGATCTTGATTATTTTGGTTGATACTATATGTGATTAAAATGTTCAATTTACTCTATTTAGACTATGAAAACAACAAGGTAAGTGGAAAATTATGGCATTATGGGTCACTTTTTTGGATTGTTCAGATATGTTAATTATAAAGGAAGAGCCAAGAGAAAAAAAAGACACAAATGTCCAAGGGTGACAAGATTGATCAAATTGATCACATGTATAATAAGTAGAAGAATTATATGATGAAACAATAAAAAACTATGTATAATATATATTTTTAATTATTATTTAAATGTTTTTGAATTTAGTAAAATATTTTAAATTATATGTAGTGCTAACCAATGATCCCATCAAGATGAGAGTCATAATAAGAATCTATAATAAGCTGTGTAAGGATCACCCTATGTGGATGGAAAGTGATATATGTGCATGACTTAGAACTAAAAACTACATCAGAGGTTGTAATAAAAGTATCTAGATCACTACTCGTGTAATCTCATGTGGGAAGAGTAGCTCTAGGAGACATAGAATGGTTTACAATTTGATGAGGACCAGTATAAGATTTTTCTAGATGTTATGATTGTTGTATAAAATGCTAATATGTATATACTATCAGTTTAGTAGATGTTGTATGTGAAATGCTTTTTTGTGAATTTGATACTTTTTTATGATATGATGCTTGCTTTTACATTGGTTACTTTTGAGAGATCTACATTTTTTGGATTATTTGCACATAAATATTTTTCATAGGTGAAAATTTTTAAATATGTTTTATTCTTGAATATATGGTAATAGAGTCGACTGGGTCGACTAAGTATAAAAACTTGTAAGTAAAGAAGTGAATTGAGTCGAGAAGAGTGATCCAATTACCTGTGTTGAAGATGACCTACACAAAGCAAAACAAAGTCGATCAGATTGATTATGTGTTAAACTTGCACAAATAATGTCACACTGAGTCGATAGATTCGATCCAATGATGTAAAAATAAAATGAATGATAAATAATAATAAATGAAAGCATGAAAGAAAACCATAAAGGGTTAGTTCATGTCAATTTTACTAGAATGTATGACAAGAAAAAATGAAGTTGATCTACAAATCAATCCTAGCTCAGAGAAGATAAATCACACTAGCAATTCTTCTTGTTGGTATACTTAGATAATTGGGGTCATGACCAATATGTATCTGCTAGACCTAACTAAGGGATATCGTACCACACAATATTACTAAAGAGGGTTCCAAAGCCTCTAGTGAAACAATATCACATAATAACCTTAGCTATGTCCTATGGTTTTCTAAGAAAGTATATGAAAAAGTAAAGTAAAACTAATTTAGTGCTCACCAAATATTGTAGCATAAATGGGGATAATAAGCATACAAGTAAACATGCAAAGAAGACATCTACTCTAGTCAATGTAGAGGTAACCCTAATGCATGGAGAGAGAAATACATTCAAAAGCCATTACTTAGCTACTTATATCTACCAAAATAGAGGAATAAGAGTTAATAATACTTACCTTAAAGATGAACCCGTCGAGACTTAATCTCTCCCTTGGACAATGATGCTTTACAAGAGGTTGTTGTGGTTCATAAGAATAAAAAAGATAGGCCAAATCTAGTCTATAAGACTTTTCCTATACATCCAAGACTTTTTCACAAGAAACGATTCTTTTCTCCAAGTGTAAACCCTAAGGAATGACTGCTCAAGTAGAATGGTGGAAGATTAGATTGTAAATAAGCACAAATGAATGATTATCTCTACTCTCTCTAATGAAAATAGCAAAAAAGATGTGTTTATATAACTGAATCTAACCCTAAACCCTTCTAAAGTTTTAGCCAACATAGTCAGCCCAATAGACCTAGTTCTTTAATAAATAAAGTAATTATGTTTCAGACTAAGTTGATTAGGCCCCTTTAGTCCTATAGCATGCTCATGTATAAGAAGAGGTTCAACCCATGTGACTGTGTTTAGTAGATGACAAAAATAGATTTTGGCTTAGGTAGGGGCTATTTGAGGTAGTGAATTGCTTGGAGGAGTGTGTAAGGGAGGTGTCAAAGCTTAGGGAAACATATATGAGAGGTTTGTGTTGGTTTTAAGTGGTGGTATAAGGAATATAAATATTTTAAATCACCAATGGTCTACCCACCCCTTTCCCAGTTCACCCTTTAAGGCGTGCACTTAGAGGGATTGAGTCTCAATTGGTTCTTGCAAGAGAGAAAGTATCAGTAATTGATAAAGTTAAAAATATTGTGTGTGTATAAAAAGTACAACTATGCTAGATATATAAATGACAAAATAAATTACTTGTTTATATTTGATGCTAACATAGTGTTGGATCTGATATAGATGAGAAGCAAGTAGGGAGGTAGTTTTGGATCAATTGTTAGATTCTAGATCTAGTACCTCTAGCTCTCTAGACACTTACGTCAGCCTAAGATAATTATGTCGACATTAGTGTATAATCTCGATGCTAGTGTCCTATACAAAATATGCATTCAAATAATACATAACCACTTGAATGCTTTTGGGTTTGGCTTTGCCTTTGCTCTGGTGGTTTCAGATCTGGGTCATAGGTTGTTGCTCCTGGTGAAATGGCAAATTCTTAGCTTTGCATCTTCAATGTGGCCTTGGAAAAAATGGGTTACTAGGCACATAGTGTCGACTTGACCCACAATGACGCCACTATCATAGGGTACTGCCTACATAGCCAATACTCTGAAAGAGGGCTTTAGACTCATGTAGTTATGCCCTATGTGTTGGCTTATATGTGAGTCATGCAATGTGTAAAGTAAGTACAATAGTGACATAGCTTGTAACTTGACAAATATGACCTTATGCTTGCTCCTTTAGTATTTTAGCCTTGTAGCTAGGTTGTTCTTTTGATTGATATCAGAATAAGGTAGAATAGGAAAGCTTTTGGTAACCTGAGTGCTTCTTGAGTGCTCTTTTGATTTGATTGCTAGGTTTCGTTGGTAATTAATGAATGAGATTTGATATTGTATTTATACCAATCTTATCATGAGATAACTCACATTAAAGTACTTAAGTCGGCTATTGTAATACATTTTATTTATAAATTGGATGACTTTAAGGCTTTGGACACTTGTGTCAGGGCAAGATAGTAACATCGATGCTATTGTCTGCCCTGAATGTTAGTGTCTAAGGAGAAGGAGAGTAGGCCTAGGCTCAAAACTTACAGAGGTGTAAGATAAGTACATTTTAAGCATTCTGGACAAGATGAGATCTCTGTGTCATCAATATAACGTTGGTCGAACTAAGAGATAGGCCGAAGGGTACAAGATAAAGGAGATGTGAGGCTTGCGGAAGCAAGGCATGTGTAGAACTAAAAAGAACAACTAAGATCATGAATTTGCCAAGCTAATAAGACTGAGGTGCTATATCATCACATAATATCATCTATAATTATCTATGTATCAAGGCATGCAATCTTCTCTTCTTATTAATGATGACTTGGAAAAGTAAATAAAAGAGTTCAGAATACAATTAATACATTTTATAAATAATCGTGAAAGATTATTTATAAAAATAAAAAAAATCAACAACTATACAAATATTTTCTCAAAAAATATTCGAATTTTTTAAATTTAAATTAGTTATATTTTATCATGAATAATAAATGTGTTTTGTTTTATTACTTATTTTATGATTGTTTATTAACTTTTACCTTTTAACTTCGAATTAAAAGTTTAAAAAGATGATGTATTTTTCATTTTATTGTATCTTCTAATAATTTAAAAAAAAAAAAAAATACCCCTTTTCAACTACTCCCAAGAAAATGTCACAAATATATGATTCTTACCATTGACAAACCCAAACTTCCCATGTGAACTCTATAGTTGGAGACACTCATACGTTTATGTGAAAATTATAGAATAGACTTGCACATGGTTGCCAACAAATGTTAACAATTTAGCCAATGGAAGCTTTTTCATTAAACATTAAATCTAATGGAATGGACAAGATTGTCTTCTTCACGAAGCCCCCATTATGGACAAACCATCTCTCATATGGAAATTAACATAATTTATGCCGTGACTATTCTCCATTTTCTCTACTTTTACATTTTTGTCCGAGTGCATAAAGTGGCACTCTCATTAAAATTTTATTTAGAGGAAGGAATATCTCATAATTACTCTTTTATTTTTACAAGTACGTTCACTATTGTGTAGTACTTTTGGGCTTTATCTGCCATGGGTTAAACGTCTCGAAACAAGGCAAAAAAAAAATCTATTAAATAACATGGCCACAATAATATTTCTACACAACAGCAAATTTGATAGTGCAAATATAAATACCTTGACTTTTAATTTTAAATGTGAAATGTAAGTAATTAATAGATTTTATATCTTCATTGATTATTCCAATTGAACTTTTGGAACGAAAGGTAGGTGTTTAAGATATAAATATTATATATGTTAAATATATCAATGTATTTATGTAATTATAGACATTGAGTTTAAAATTAAGGTCTTTTGATTTATAAAGATAATATATAACACTTACAATTATCAATGAAAGAGAACAAATATCGATAAAGATGAATGAGAAGGTAAACGATATATATATATATATATATATATATATATATATATATATATATATATATATATGTATATATATACATATGTATATATATATATATATATATATGTATATATATATATATATATATATATATGTATATATATACATATGTACATATGTATATATATACATATGTATATATATACATATGTATATATATACATATGTATATATATACATATGTATATATATACATATATATATGTATGTATATATATATACATATATATACATATATATATATATATATATATATATATATATATATATATATATACATATACATATATATATATATATACATATATATATATATATATATATTCGATTGAAAAGCACTTACATATTTATAAAACATGATATGATACAATGTTAATCATAAAATAAATTAATTAAAATAAGAAAAATAAGATGGAAAAGTCATATCTTATGAGCAAAAAATTTGTACTAAAAATTATACTTGCTTTCATGAACCCTTTGAACCCCTACGACATCTTTCACCTCTCTGAAGATGAAGATATATATCACATCAACAACAATCTAAAACCAAATTAACAAATTTCAATTATCAAAATTTTCATTTGAAATAAAATCTCACATACAAACCTATTATCATTTTTCATATTTAACTAATACATTTAAAAAAATCAAAACATGCTAGAATGCTGACATAATCCCACATTCATCCTATATTTTATTTGACTAGTAATGTGTTGAACATCTTAGGCGATTTTCATTTTTTCTTTAATGTTTCATTGTTCTCCATTTTAATATATTGGTGTTTTTCCAACTACTTCCAACTATTTTTTTATTTTTATGTTTTAATTTATTTTTATAAATTATTTTAAATGTATTTTTTCCTTTTTTTTTAATATTGTATTATTCGTATTTTTATGAATCAATTTTAATTTTTAGTAGACATTAATATATAAATCAAATGAATTTAAATTAAATTAATATATAACTATACTTTTTAAAATTCTTTCCATTTTTTAAATGTAGAATTGGTTTTACAATTTTAAATACCTAAAATTGTCTCCCTAAAAGTTTATTATTCATAAAATTATATTATTCTATAGTATTTATGTACTTTTAGTTGTTGGTCAATATTAAATATTATTAGCATATTTGATCGGTTGTTAATGTATCACCCTTCTTCTCTTTCATCCCCTTCTCTCTCTTCTTATTTTTTTAGTTCCTCCTATAAACCTAATGGCTATGTTCTTCAAGCAAAAAATGTACTTAGTTTACTCTTAGGGCCCGAAACCATACTTGGGTACATTCCTATGATCTTGGGTGTTAAGTATTTGTTAAAGATGCCACATATCTTATGGCCCTATCTTTTTATCTTTTTCAACCAATTGATCCCAGTTTGAGCACCAATATAGTCCTAATATAAATTCAGGAAGTTTATAAATGCACATGTATCTTAATACATTCAATCATCTTAAAGATTATTTAAAATAACATTTAATATTTATTATCACATTGATATATTGAAAATTTATATCAATTCCTGAGAAATCGATCAAACAGTAAGAGCATTTATTATAACATTAAAATTCATAGTAATGACACATGCATTACATTTTTTTTCTAACTAGAAAATTATTGTATAATTTATTAATGTGTTATTTTTCATATTGTACATTGTTAAAGGGCCTAAAAAAATCAAGGAAGCTCTAATTTTATATAAAGTAATGGTGATAAAAACTACATCATTTTTAAGTTTAGATTCCCACTTAAAGTTTGGAGAAGTACAATTCCCTAGTGATCAACATGACATTTCTAAAAACTAGAGAGAGCTTTTGTATCACTTTTTTTTATGAAAGTAGCCATTAATTTTTTTTAAACCTATCTAAAACTTTAAAAAATGTTACTCTCTACAATTATGTTAACCAAAAATACAACTTAACGATTTAGATAAGGTCCTCAGTTTGACATGACTTTTTGATGTCTTTAATGTCTTGCCACAAAACCTTAATTTATTTTGTTATACTTTGATAACCGTCTTTAGATCTCTACAAAATTAAAAGATACTTTCCTAAACCCTTTTTTCATCATTTATTATTTTCATTTTAGAAAATTATTACGTATAATTTATTATTTTATATTTTTTGATCTAGTTAAACATGTATAGATATATGCATTGTATTTTGTTTATAATCTATTTATCTTTATTATATTTTTATGAACAAGTGTACTTTCTTACACCTCTCTAGAGTTAAATCTTACTGATGATAGTTTTGATTTTTTTTTAATAATTTTTTATATGCTTTCTCCAATAGAGTTAGATATTTATTCACATAATTCTAAATTTAAATATTCCTATGGATTTATTCACATAATTCTAAATTTAAATATTCCTATGGATTATGTTATTTAATTTTTTTAAAAATCTACCTATGCATGGCTATAATAATATGTTTGATTATAAATCTTGATTGATTCTTTTTGAAGAAATTTCAAACCCTAATGTGCTTACAAAAATTGTGATTGTTATCAAATGGGTTATAGTACAAATGTGTGAATGATGGTAAATTTATGTTGTCACAACATCCATCAAGGTATAAATCTAAATATATGTCAAAAACGTATGTAAGTGAGTTTGAGTTCCAAAAAAAATTTACAAAATGAAAATTCCTCAATTTCTAGTACTAAATCAAAAAAGGTCAATTTATTCATGCACTGATATCAACATATATGAAAATTACTCTACAAGATTTGGATGTTTCCCCTTAAATCAATAAAAAAATATGATTTCTTATGTTCTTCTTTGCAAAGTTTTGTTTAAAATTATGTTCTTCAAATCCTAATTATTTTTTAAGACATCGTCTTAAATTTTATGCTTTATGTATAGTACATTTTTAATTATGGAAATCTATTTTTTTTCAATAAAAAACTTATATATGATTGTGTTATGTCATGCTTCATATCTACTATATAATAAAATCTTATAATGGGAATTTTTTTTAGTATTATACCATTTTTACTGTGAAAATTATTACTACTCATTTTTAAATATACAAATTCAATGAGAAAAGATAAATTATTAAAATATATTCCAATGCATATTATTGTTTCATAAAATTAAAATAGTTATTAATTCTTTTTCCCCTTACTAATGATGAAACATCCTTAGTGCCTTATTAATTCACATCGAAGATATGTAATTATAACATTTATTTTTTAAATAGTCATTTTTTACCAACTAAATATAATCAAATGTGTTATTTTCATATTGTTTTAATTATAGTTTTAAAACATAAATATATTATATCCAGTTATAAATAAAATTTATCATACATCTATTTAGTGGTTATCATTTTTCATTTTTCACACTTCAATAAAATGTTAATATATTTATTATTCTTACTCATTTTAAAAAATTGATTATGTTTTAAAACTTACAATTGAAAATTAAAATGAATCATATAAAAATAATTTAATTTTAAAATAATATTACTTATAATCATTTTTATCTATTGGATAAATAGAATCCAAATTTATGTTTATTTAAATTACTTTAGAAGGAATATTTGTAACTACTTGTTCCATTTATTTCATGTAATATCTTGTATCTTATAACATTGCATTACCTTTATCATATTATAACATGAACATTTAACAATACATTTAGAATTATAATTGATAGGAAATTCTATGATAAATTATTTTTATCTACTCACCAAATGGATCAACATAAGTACTAAAGTGTATAATTTAAATAAAAAATATTACTTCTAATGCAAGACATGTTTTTATAAAGGTTTAGTCATCAGATAACCTTGTTCAATATTAATATTAAAAAATAATACATACTCATATAATTGGTAGCATATATTTAAAAGAGTTATGAAAATTCTTAGCCAATATCTTTTCAATAGCTCATTACCATAGCCATTGACGCATGAAAATAAAAAAGAGAATAAATCAATTGAAAACCAAACAATTGTTGTTCACCAAAGATATGAAAAATGAATTATGAAGCATATAGATTACAAAGAGTACACTTATATAGGCAAGGAAAATCAAGATGTAGGCTAAACTAGGCAATGTGGGACTAAAGTCCATATCAGACAAACCTAGCAAGCATGAGTAAAAGATACTCTAACACCCCCCTCAAGTGAAGCTAGGGGAAAAGAATAGAGGATGCAATGTAAAGTCATGTGTCCTTATGGATGCCAATCCATCATGCTGGAGTACATGGATGTTGAGTCACTATAACCGCCAAGTGAAATAGGAATGGTGCTGAATATGAGGATTATTGAATACAAACACTACACTCCAAGGTACTAGGTAAAATGATGAACCTGAAGAAGCATCACTTGAACACCTTCCAACACAATGGTGAAGTGAGCACAAAGACTAGTGGGCTTACCACACTGATGACACTGGTGGGGATACCACACTGGTGTCACTATAAAAATCACCTAAAAGGCCATGGAGTCAAGTAATAATTCTCATATGGGTTTTGACAAATAAAGTGTCTGAATAAGATACCCATGTACAAAGGAGTAATCTAGAAAACACTCAAAAGTGCAAAATTTATATAACTTTGATAAAGTGGAGAAAAGAGATAAAATCTATAGGAAAAACTCCTTCTCAAATGATAGAAAAGAAGAAGAGAGAGCAAGAAAAGCCCTTGAAATATGATGCAAAAAAAGTCTGCATTTCAAGTACTCACAAGTTGTAAAAGAACTCCATCTGTACGAGTGGTCTAAATCCACTACTTGATCATAAAATAATTGACACTAGGCTTCCCCAGAATAGCTTCAATCAAGAAGACTATCAGTGGTGATGAAATTATAAAAAAGTAAAATATGTGCAAAGAACACTCAACATCAAGAAGCAGAATATACATCACACCTCTTCATACTGATGAATGGATAGAGTGAAAAAATAAAGGTCTACACTAGTGGTTTAAATCCATTACTCAAACATCGAACAAGATAACACTGTATGCACCAAAATAGTTTCATGCCATGCTGAATGAGACTATCAAACTATCAAAGAAGACAAGATGACACTGGAATACACTAGGATAGCTACAATCAAGCTATGAGAGACTGAAAACTATCATAAAGTGGTGTAAAAAATATAGATAAATCTCTTGAAAAGGATGGCCCATGGTTATGATAGAAAATACACGCAACTGATAAGGTGAAATGGTGCTTATAATAGAGCATACAAACGCATGAAGGTGGATAAGGTTGAATGAGTAAATCCCCCCATGACACTTTATATATTAGTGTGAGTATAATATAACCCATACACAAAGAACACCAAATAGAGACAAGGAAGACATTGGGATTCACTAGAATAGCTCTAAATGAGGAGACTATAGACCTGTCAAATATGCCATCAAGAGAGGTGTGCTCTAAAAATAAAATAATGAAAAAGTGTCCCCATAGAACAAGGTGAGGTGCTAAGAAAGGGGCCTCGAGGAGATAAGACACAACTACCAATGTGTCAAAGTAATAATGCATGTCATGAGATAATATAAGAGTGTGGAAAATAGAAAAATAAAAACCATGATGTATGCAAACACATAAAAAAATGATTAGCAACCAAAAATAACATGCAAAACATAGCCAAAAGGATGTCGGGTTCAACCAAAAATGCGTCTATGAATGCATGTCTAAATTAAAATGTAAGGCCCATAATATAGAAAACCCCATACTAATGATAATGTACACTCAATAATAAGATGTTAGACTCAATTGAAAATGCATCCATGAGTGTAACAAAGAATTACAATGCAAATGAGTAAGAAGAAAGTATGTGTTTCCTGTGAGGGGGTCTAACCTTCTGTCAGACCAGACCTCACCCTTTGTTCTTTGTCAAGAGAAAGAGATACTGTACATGCAAAACAAATAATAATCCCTCTAAAAATTCTCATAAGTAACATAGAAAAAAGTGTCACCACACAATGTAAGCGCATGGCAGCACAACCAACGCGAAGAGACCCCCCCAGAATGCAACAATTTATAAAATTTTGTTTTTTATAATATAAATAGGCCCAATGCATGGAAAATGAAAAAAATATAAATTTTTGAAAAATAAAGTTCTCACATTTGAGCTATTGATCAAAATTTATTAAACAAATGATTTCTCATGAAATATGCCTATTTAATAAAAAAATTGTACTAAAATTTTAAAAAAGGCACCACCAGTAAGGGAACCTAACATTCCAACCACTCATTGGAATTGACACAAAACAAAGAATATACTCAACTCAACATAAGTAAAAAAAAGTCAACCTCTTTAAGCAAAAAATATAGCGATTAAGAAAAAAAAACAATTTTTAGCTGTCTTAAGAGGAACAACAATGAATTACAGCTATGTAAAGAGGAATAAGAGTTGGATTATTGTTGTCTTAACATGATTGGGCCCTCAAAGAAATCTCTAGATCAGATCATAAAGTGAGACGCCAAGGAGAACTCTGCCTCTCAATTCCAACATAGATTTTTTTTGATTTCAATTGGCACCAAGGTAAATTGAATAGAAAGTTGTTCCTCTAATCTCCTTCGAACATCAACACAGACATATAACTCTCCAAAATAGGAATGCCAAGGTAAAACAAACCAATTCTAACAATTATGCAATGCATATTTTAGGCCAGGACATAGACTAGGGGAAAAAGAAAAAGTGTAGAGTGGTGCTAAAAATGTCAAGGGAATAATAGAAGCTATCGTAAATGGCCTCATTATTCAGCAAAAGAAACATTAGTGTGCTCTAAAAGTGAATGATTTGAGATCCCATTGTCTGCCACAGATGTGGAGACTTGAGGGGAAGGATAAACTAGCCAAGATCTTTCTTAAGATGCCAAGAACAGAGATCCTTGGAGAACCTCTCCAAGAATAGATATCTAAGACCTAATCTGGTACATCCTCCTACAACGTGAAACATAAGGAATCCTTGTAGATTAGTAAAATTATCTGCCAGTTTCTGTCTAGGCATAGATCCACTTCTAAAAGGTCTAATGCCTTCCAAACGTAGTCAACAAACCTTTCCATGCTAGATCTAGGAACACAAACAATACAGATATGACAATCCTCTTTTAACACAACAACAGATTAGAAAAAGATAATGATGCCAAGCTCTTTGCCAGGATCCAACAAAGTCTTGATGTCCTTCCAATGCTACTTCTCCTTAAATCATAGTGAAGTAAATATGAATGCCAACCAAAGGCAAATCTGTGATGCCAAGACCCTCAACAAGGATAACAGATCTAGATCTCAATCAAGTCTAAAACAAAAGACTCAAATGCCTAGCCAAACCTTGAAAATATGAGCAAATATGCCAAAAAAATAGATTTGGAATGTCACCTATACAACACTTCACTATAATTTTGAAACTAATCAACATTAACTAAAAACCTAGGATCCATATGCCATGGCTAATGGCAAAAAAATACAGATCCAAAACTCAGATTCAAATTTCATTGTGAGGACAAAAAAATGCAATGAAGTACGCTAAGTAATGGGTATTAGAGATGGCTCTGATACCATGAAAGAGTTATGAAAAATCTTAATCAATATCTCTCCAATGGCTCATTACCACAACGACTGATGCTTCAGCATAAACAAGAGAATAAATTAATTGAACACCAAATAATTGTTATTCACCAAAGAGATGAAAAATGAATTATGAAGCATATAGATTACAAAGAGTGTACTTGCTTACATAGGCAAGGCAAATCAAGATACTCTAACATAAGACAAACCTAGCAAGCATGAGTAAAAGATACTCTAACAATATTTACATAATTGATATAAAATAGTCACTATATATTTTAAATATATAATTATTCTCATTTACATATAATACTTTCATAATAAATATTTTAATGCTACAATATGAATTTAATAAAATATTTCTTTTTTTATAATTTTAAGAAATATAATTTATAATCTAAAATACAGATCTTTTTTGGGGTTTCAACATATAAAATTATCATTAGATCACTTTGATATTATTACAAAGAAATTTGGCCTAAACTAAATATTTACATACATAAACATGCACACACACATTAACATAGTTATTATATCTAGTTTAGGCATGTCTAAACAATAATGATATAAACATTAACGTTATGGCATGTATTAATTACTTTGCAGCCTTATTTAGACATGTCTTTCTCTAATATAAAGGTTTCACAATGTATGATTACATATTAATGAGGTGAACCATATTATGAAAATGAGAGCTAGGAAAAATGATGCAATAGTCCTTCCTTAATCTCAAAGTGGGAACAATTAAATATTCCTTATAATCTCGCTCAAGTTTCTAAGATTAAGTTGCATGTCATAAAATATTATGATATCATAGATTAATTGTAAAATACTCATTCTAAGATTTGTATCCTTGAATTACTTACCAAATTCAAAGTGTATAATGATATTTTTTACAAAATATTAAAGCATACAAAAACATTTCCATTTAATATTTAATTAGCTTACTTTGATTTTATTGTTATTTTTTTCAAGATAGTGAGAATACAATTGCTATTGAGATTTGTGATATATCTTTACAAGACTTTTGATAAATATTAACCCTTGCACATTCAAGTTACAATCAACAATATAAGGATCAAAATAGTATTTATTGATAATAATTCAAAATTAAATATTTGTAGTGAAACCTTAATTCTACAATTAAGTATTAGAAGACAACCCTCACAATTTAGATATGATCATTAAGGACTTTGAAAACTAATCAAGATAAGTTATTAGAGAAATTACTTTAAATTTATCTCTTAAATAAAAAAATAGATACTAAAAATCAATTTATATCTAGTGATATGATGTACAATATTTTACTCGGGATATCTTATATCTGTAGCATGAGAGTTATCCATATACTTTACATACATGCTTGAATTTTATATATGAGGGAATTATTTATACATTGATTCATAATCTTGTGGAGATTTGAATACAAATTCATGAACATGAATCCATTATTAATGGGGTTATAAATTGAATTTAAATAATTTTTTATTGTAAGAGATCTAACTCTGGACACCTAAATTTGGTACAAGCCTTGTTTTACAATGTCCTTTAGCCACTTTGCTTATATGGTCCTCTAACTAGGAATTAAGTACTTAATTTTGCATGTATTTTATGTTTTATATTTTAATTATTGATTTTATTGACTTTTTATCCCCTTTTTGAAATAACCCAACAACTGGATATATATATATATATATATATATATATATATATATAATGTTTATCTTCTAAATATTGATTTTATTGACTTTTTATCCCTTTTTTGAAATAACCCAGCAACTGGTTATATATATATATATATATATATATATATATATATATATATATAACCAGTTGCTGGGTTATTTCAAAAAGGGGATAAAACATCAATAAAATCAATAATTAAAAGATAAAACTATATCTATATATATATATATATATATATATATATATATATATATATATATATATATGACAATTTATGAGAAGATCTTTATTTAGAACTTATTTTAAATCTCAAAAATCTTGAATGCTTAACATACATTCTAAAATGAGTATTGTTAACTTTAAACTTAAAAAGGAGTAAGCAATACTATTAAATTTTTATAAATAACTTTAGAGCACTAAGGATCCCAAAACTTAAGAATAGAGTTAAGATAATCCTTACCAAATTTCTAAGAGGGTTATATGGAATAGAATGAGATACACTTAAGATCTTTAATCCTTATTAGAACAAGAGTTCCATCACAATACCTTTATTATTACACAAGCTCCACTGAACATTAGAAAGGTGATTAATAGAATGCTTAACTTCACTAAGAGAAATCAATGATTTAAGAACACTACTATTTATTAATTTACACCTAACAGGTTTGTAAGAAATAATTCAATTTCTAGGATTTGCTTGACCACCCGATATAATTCATAATTTGATTACATGGACAAATGATCAAACTCCAAAAGTGATTCAAAATCTACTACTTAACTGCAACTCGAATAGATTGGGTTTTGATTACCATGCTATTCTAAGTAGATAAATATAACTTCCATGTTGGAGACGTACCAAGACATTCATAGACATTATAAGCCATGAGAAGGGTTAACAATAGCTCAACCAACATGAGGACCCAAGGCTAAGGTATTCGCCTAATAATTCCTTTACTAATAAAGTTTGGTTCTTTTCTTTCATTCAAGGTTTGAATTTTGTTTTGAGAGTGACTTGATAGTTCAACCCTAATTTGCATAGATCATTCATTTATTAGATCCAAGGAAGATTATTGAATTAGAATTACAATCTTTTTTGAATTTGCTTATCTATAATAGCTTTAACAAGTTGTTAAATGATCCTTTTAAGAAATAATAATCATGTTACAACACCTTAATCCTTAAGCATAATGGAGTATAAGAAACTATTGAGACTTACAAGTTTTTCTCCCTTATAGGAAACCTTTCTAACATAAGCTTATATGATGAACTAATAATCGAGGATAATATTTCCTTAATGGTTTTTAAGTCACTATGACTCATTATGGAAAAGGAGTAGTTATTAGCATGCAAGACTTCCTTTCAAAATAGAAGTTTAATCTATAACATAACAAGTATGAAATGAATAACTCAACAAGACTCTATCTTGTTTTGAAGAATTAATGAACAACTATACTTTTAGATCTAAAAAGATCTATATTATCCAATAATGAATCCTCTTATCATGACTAAAATATTTTCATACTAGTTCAATAAACCATAAATGTTTACATGCATGAATATACCCTAAATTTATTTAGAAAACACAAGTATATTAAATAGCAGAACTAGGATTTAAAAAAATAAAACTATGAACACCTAAACAAGACTATTGTCTTAAATACATTCTCATAATTATGGAATTTATTATTTTTTCATTCCAACATCCATGTATTACAATATTTTCTTGAAGAAAAAAGACATTTTCAACATATATTTCCAATCCAAATACCCATCTGGTTTAAATATGAATGAACCATACAATAATGGAAATGTCATAAATTAGACACAAATGATTAAATAAATATATAGCTCCTAAATTCAATCAAGATGTCTATCCATCACACTATTGATTATAATCACAAAATAATGATATTCTCCACTCAAGTGTGAGCACAAACATGATAGTTACGATAAGTCTTTTCCTACAACAAAACATGTTAAGACCCAGGTCAAGATAAGATTGGAAAGTCATCTTCCTCTTAAAATACCAATTTAAATAGCAACATGATAATTATTCTAATTGAAATATTGGGTAATAAAAGTGATTCTAACTTACAAGTATAGGATAGAGCTATGATTGTTGTACCAATATTTATATCGTCCATCCTTAGGACAAAATATGATCCCAAAAAATAATAAATATTTAATATGGTACATATGTAATGACAAAATATGATCCCATAAACCACTAATTATCTAATATGGTACATATGTTTATAATTCACTTACATGTTCAATTTCAGCTCATACAAAATCTATGAGCAACTCTCTTATTATTGTACCATAAAGTTTCACCTTACCTGACATTAATTTCAGACCACATTCATTGCTATTTGTAATAGTATGTGTATTCGTTTGACTTTCACTTAGCTACCTATATTAATTAAGAGTAATCTTCATACTCTTATTTACTTATAGTCCAATGCCAATGTAACATAAACATAAATTATCACCAACATCTATCATAGATCTAACAAAGTGAATTAATGATCATCAATATATTGTTATCTGCATAATATCATTTTAACAATAGAAATTAAATTCCATAGATTCAAAGGAACCATTTTAGATAACATGAACACTATACTAAGTGTTAAACACCACTCAAGGTTGATTTTTGACCAATTTCCATACATGGATAAAAAGATAGATTCATTCAATCAAGAACAATTTAAATACCAAACATACATTAATAAATACACTAGTCAACCCATACTAAAAATTTTACACTATAAATAACTAGCATTCACAAGGAAATATAACAAGTTCTGAGGATTCCTTGTCATTTCCTTGAACTCACAGGCACCCTGTTACTTAAATTCTAAATTCTTATTCTTAACACCCATTACAACACATGTTTTTTATAATAGTCAACCAAAATGATAATAAAAACACACAACAAGGAGAAAGAACGTAACCTTTCCTAGCTAACCACAAAAAAAAGGCAACTGCCCTTCAACATTCACCCAATGAGTCAACAAGTTTTCAACTGACATTTAGGGTATAAATCAAGATTTAATGAAACAAAAAATAAATATCAAATAATTTTTTTTAGAATTGTGTTACTTCGAGAACATCCCAAGTATTTTGTTCATCTTAAGGAACCTTTTCATTAGTTAGATAATTCTCAATATAGTTAAATCAAATCATTCTAACAAATTTTAACACATTATTTTTTTTAGCATACATCTAAGCAATGGATTCAATAAGGAGTGCAATCCATAATGGCTAGAAGATTATTTATAGCCAATAAAAAAATCACCAAAGTAAATAGAACTCAATTCATTAATCTTAAGAATGATTGCCTTCAACTCTTAAAAAAATTCAATGAAATAAGGGTACAATTGAAGTATACAAATGGATATGTATAACCAATAATAGAATTCTATATATTTTGAAATATAAATCCCATAGCCTATAGGCAGATCTACATGACTTAAAAACAAGTATGAACACAACATTATCACAAGGGCTTGAAACACCACACCCCAACATAAAAATTATTTATGTATCAATCTGAATGAATCATTCACACATACTATGCTAAAAAACCATCATGATTAAATTTAATTTAAGCATTCAATTTCTTCAAGAAGACACAAGAAAATCCCAAAAGAAAACAACAAAAATCACAACTATTCACACCATGCTCAGTAGGGTAAATATAAGACCATCATACCATAAAGGAAATAGGTCGATTGGAATCAAATAACCCATACACTCATCCTAAAACTGATATTATTTTTAATAGTCATTTCATCATCCTTTTTGTGGGTTTTAGCTAAAAAAACACTACCATTACACTACCTCCTTTTGAGAGAACTAATAATTTTAAGAATTCATTTACAACCGGGTCTTAATACAATAAAATCATTCAATAAAAGCCATAATTTTTACTAAAAAATATCCAAAACTATTCACAATAAAAATTCCTAATTTTCCATAGAACAAATCAAACTCATAATGATACAAAACATTTTATTTGCAAAAAAACATAAATCCTTATGTCAAGAATAACCACAACCATGATAATGAAGGATAATTGATGTTATTTACTATTATTACCTCAAGAAAATCCTTCTAATAATTCATAAGGAGTAAAACCAATTATTTGGCATAATCCAACAAAGAGATAATAAGAAAATTTTAGGTATTTAATAATGTCCTAAAAAGAGAAAATATTTTAACCAATTTGTACAATCAAACTGATAACCCTTTCAACATTTAAAATTATGAGATCATCCAAGATATGCAACATTATACTTACATACCCAAAATAACTCTACCCATATTTGGGCATAAGCTTAGATATACTTGTCTATGCAAGTATGTATGAACATATATCCCAATAATTAATTAAAATAATTACCCTACTACTATAAAAATGACTATGCATAAATATTTTAACTATAGGAGGGAGACTTGCCTGTTAATGTGCCCTAGCTTGCCTTTGGGGTTGTTCATTCCCAACCTATAGCACAAGTCTAATATCTTCGCAAAAATGTCATGGACATCTACCAAGTAATGACCGAATATAGCAAAATAACCTAACCTATTGTATATAAAATACATATCATGTTTGGAACATAAAAAATGCAAACAAATACCATTTTATTGTTGGGTGTAATAGCTCTTACCGAGCATCCATAAATCCCATCCTTCCACCTCTACCCCTAAATGGCATAAAAGCGGCCTTGCAACCATGAAAAAACCCTAATTGTGTTTCATGCAAGGAAGGGTTGATTTTGTCAAAATTAAATGATATTTGCAATTAAAATCATGTTTATGGATTTTATTTAATCATTTTATTTTTTTGACTTAATAAAAGTAAAACCTCTTGATTTCTAATTTGATGGGTGTACCCAGCCATCACATGACCTTCTTGGGTCCAAAATGAACTTATGATTTTAATCAAGTTATCTGCTATCAAATCCTTCTAAGAAATAAGACTAACATGGTTTCACCAAAGCTGTGAACATGGATACCTTCCAGTTCAAGTCCTTTAGGCCCTCTTGCCAAGATGTTGAACATCTTAAAGAATAATTAAATCATGCCCATAAATCATATTGGTGTAAAATATGATACCTTTTGAATAATAATACTTTATCAACCTATAAATTTACTCTAAAGCCACCCATTTGGACTTGTTTTGCAAGAAACTTACTAATTATAAGAGATTAAAATTAGGGAATGTAACATCCTCCCCTTCCTAAAAAGGTACCATCCAAGCACCTCAGAAGGTAAAATAAAAATCACACACACACACACACACACACACACACACACACACACACACACACACACACACACACACACACACACACACAACCTTCATTAATCACCCTTATAAGTCTAAATTACCAAAAAAGTTCATAAATTAGAAACATAATTCATAAAAGTAAAATGATTTTATGTTCAATTTCCATCACGAATATGTGATGAATTGCATTATAATTTTATGGCAGTTCTTCAAAAAATGTAAAACAACTTGATCACTTTAGTGCTAGTCAATAAACATTAATTTTGTAACAATAGTTGATTTAACACAAAATAACTAAATCTAATCATATTAAAAATTTGAATGTTGTATTTTCTGCAAAAGAAATCAATCATATCTTACACTTTTTATTATAAAAATTACCACAGAATGTGGATTATTATAGTAAACATATTGTTAATTAATAATATACATCACTTTTGATTATAATTTATGCATAATTTTTATCATTCATCCCAGAGTGATATCAATAATAGTAAACCATATTACTCTATGATTACCAGAATTACATCATTCATGGGGTAGTGCAACATCCCGCACCAACCTCACCAAACATCAGATAATCCATCCGAGGAATTCACATGTAACCTTAATGATTTTTATAATTCTCTTCATAAATTTTTTAATCTTAGATGATGGTTCTAGGTATCCCATACCCACCATCATTCTACACTTACCTGCTGGCAACATTCTAAAATTCATAAACTCCTAATCAGGGATTTATACTACGCCTTCTGAGCATAAGCATACATTCGTATCATGCTTCAAAAAAAATTTAATATTATTTATAGAATAATTACCTAAGTAAAACAAATATTTCCTCATTCATATTACACTTGCATTTACAAGGTAATACATGTTTGTATTTCAACAAGTACAACCTTGCTAAATTTCTTTGCATAAAAACCAACTTATAAGACCCATTGACATTTCATAAGGCTACATCAATAAAAATTACGTAAGGGTTATTTTCACAACACCATTTTAAGAGTTGGCTAAGGAACACTTAATCTAAAAGGCAACCATTATGAATGAATATCCCATGGCAAATGTTTGTCACTCATGATGCACATGCCTCAACGAATTAGGCAACTACCTCATGCAAAGGGGAGAAGTGGGTTTTTAGCCTAAGAGAGGCTCCACTCCCTAGCTCGTACCCACTCTAAATCAATTTAGATTTAGTGTTTCTTCACCCTTGAATTGACACTTGCATCAATGTTCATTACTAGAGCAATGATGTGGCATTACACCACATGGTACAATACTATACCTTGGTATATTTTAGTTTATAGAGGTTAATTTTGAGAGGGAGATTTACATCACAAGAGTTTATGACCACATTAAATTTCATAAATTACATGGTTTTAACAACAAAAAATGATACTTATTCCATGTCATACATATATGAAACAACACGCCACAATGTTGTTAACATGGAACAAATATAAGTTCACAGGGTTGACTACATCCATGTATATGGAAAAGTTACAAAGTTTACATACTTGTTATAATCACTTACAACATATAAAATTTTTACGTATAATGAAGGAACCACATGAAATATAATGCACATACTTAACTTAGGTGTTTTGTTAACTCATGCTAAGGTATTATCACATTACAACACAAGCACACTTATAGGGGAAACATAAGGGTCTATGAATCTCATTGGTCCACCTAATGTTTAAATTCCATCTTAGTTTACATTAATTATTCATGAGATTTAGATAATGATCCACAAGTTTGCTCCTTGCACATTAGATGTCAATAATAAGAATACCCAAAATTTTCCAGCTTGCCCATGCAAGTTAGTCACATTCACCCCCGCTTGGCCATACATGCTTAAGTCACACCCTCGATCCTCCCAAGGATGCCATAATTAAAGTATCATATGATGGCTCATCTAACAAGCCATCAACAAACACTAGACATCTATCCCTTTATTTCCAACAATAAGCTTTTATCAGTAGTCCCTCAATTGGCCTACCTAAACAAGCCAATGGTTGATTATTATTACTTATTTTATGTAGCATGGTCTTGGGAAGGGTAAACTTAGCCATGGCTCAGGGTGAAGGTCATATTATCCCCATGGAAATTCTATTTTCCCATAGTCATTAATTTTAGCTAAAATTCATAAATTCTAGCATCTTAACATCATAAAACATATCACATATTCACTTTTAGATTACATCATGGTTGTAGACTAGTAAACCAAACATACATACATAGATAATGAGCATATATAACCATATCCATGCAACAACCAACTTTTGTTCTCACTGTGACTTTATTTCATGCTTTGTAAGGGTAAATTAACCTTAAAACAACCTTACCTACCTAAGGGTAGATTATACATGTTGTAGACACTAGAAAAATTCACACTACAGTTCTAGATGTCAAAACACCTCTAGACCACCTCAAGACCCCATAAAGACCCAACCTTGACCTTTCAACCATAAGCTAGACCTAACTTAAGCTAGTTTTGACCCACTAACTAGTCCACCTCTTTAACCCAACTTGACCTTGGCCCTCAATCGTCGATGGTCACCTTGATTGTTGATAGTCAGGTTCCACCATTTGAACCACTAACTACCACAATAACTCTAGTTTGATTTCTTATTCTTATCCACTCATGATTTATGCATATTAAGACTAAAATTAGAAGACGGTGTTGAACCCATATTAAACCTACACTTCCACCTCTCCCTTCTTCTATATAAAGAGAAGAGGAAGAGGTGAAAAAGGTGGGTAATTATCAGATCAATAATCATTAAAACTTCTTGGGTAAGAGATCAGAGCTTTTTGTGTAGGTATTCTTCTAAATTCAAGCTTCCCAACTATAAGACTTCTTCAAGCCATCAACTATCAACCACAAGCTAAGTATATTGTTCTTATTTTAAGTTTCAATTATTTAGTTTCAATAGTGTTGTAACTTCATACATTACCTCTTTCACTAGGACACCTTCTAACCATTCTCAACCACTTGAGTACCAAACCTTTACCCTTGATACCTCTGAGGCTCTATCTTTCCCTCGAGACCATTAACCAACCTACAACAACCCACAAAACCTTTCTGTAACCAATCCACAACATATTCTAGCTTGAACCAATAAGTTGTCCAAACCCATAGTGATCACTGATAGTTACCCTAACCATCGATGGTCACCTTAACCTCTGATGGTCACCCTAATCATCAAAGGTCACCTTGACCATCGACAGTCACCATAACCACTGATGGTCACTAGGTGATAAAATAATAGTAAGCTATTTTCACCCACTAGATCTCAACTAAATCCAGCTTTCTTTTTCTCTACCTGATTGTAGAGCCTCACCCTATTTTTTGAACCACCCCTGAGCTATTTAGCATTAATATTAATCTATTTATTACTATAATTATTCAAATTTATCTTCTTGTATTACATTTTAGTATCTTCTATTGTTTATGTAAGTAATTTATCATTCAGAACTTGATTGCTTAAAAGGTGGATTGATAGTCTCCAAGGAAGTCATGTACTTCTTGGATCTAGCTTGCTAAGCAATCCACCCACCTACCTAGTTAATAAACCATTTATTTTAGTTATTTCTTACCTATATGTCATTCCTCCCAAGCCAAAGAGGAGTATCTACAATCATCTGATTCAATGCATGCACAAATAAATAGGTTATACTAACCATACTCTTCTTGAGTTTATTTTCTCTTTATTCTAAAGAACATAAACAAAATTTATCTAGAACATTCTGGCATGCCTAATGGGAACCTTGAGTCTTTACTTGGGTTTTCTTTTGTTTGCATTTATATGATTTTCTTCCTATTATATGCTCATAAACCAAATTAATTTTTTTTTGGTTTAAAATCAACTGCATTCATTGGTTGTTTTCAAGTTTAGCTCACTTAGTTAAATTAAATCAAAGTAATTCAATCATAGCATCAATTTCATCAAACACATAAACCAAACCACCTACATAAATCAAACATCAAAATAACTTGACATAAGGCCCGATTGGGATTTCATCACCTGGTAGTCACCTTACCCTTCCCAAAAATCCTTCTTGGAGGAAATTACCAAAGGAAGAACCAAATCAGCTCTTTGATTGAGTATAAACTCTATAAATCAATATATACTAGATAATCACTTGATACCCTTAACATTGTAGTGTGTGAAGTGAGGGGGTAGGCCCCAATACCAAGCCATGTATTAATTTTCAATACAGATCCTTTTGAGAGCCTAAACACAACATGAAACCAACCATAGACTTATTTGTTAATACCCACTCTACAAGCCAAGTTGAGTCACATAATTTAAGTTTAAGACATAAGCCACAAAAGAGACTAAAAATAATCCTAAGATTTGATGTACTTTAGTGTGTGTTTTATCTTCTTGACCTTTTTCTTCTCTTCTCTTTGTTTAAGCTGTATGGGGTTTAGCCCCTTTCAAATTTTTTTCCACCATCTTGCCTTCATCCACCTCATCTCCATTGCCTTGATTTAATGGGTATCACCCCTATATTTTCTCCAAGAGATCCTAACTTTGTTAAACTCCTTAAAGGCTACCCTCTTGCCTTAGGGCACTACTTTGCATCAAGAACCTCTTATGCCCATAACCTTACCTACAACCAACCAAACCTTACTTACCATCAACCCAACCTCAACTATTACTAATCCAACCTCACCCAAAATCAACCTAACCTTACCTACCATCAACCCAATCTCACCTATAACGAACCTAATCTCACCTACAACCAACCCAACCTTGCTTGAAATCAATGAAACTTCAACTATAAACAATTAAAAACTTTTAAATAATAACTTGATCATCAACTCAACCAACCAATAACCTTTCAACCCTTATTTTACCTTTGTCATAACCCACCTCAACTGTCTCAACCTCACCAATCTTTAGGTTACCTATCTCAACCATCATAGCAATTACCTCAACTGCATCAAATTTTTGATTACCTACCTCAACCATCATATCAATCACCTATACCCCCTTTGTGGCAACCTTATTTATCTCAAAACCAAGATTTGGTCTATCCCCCTAGTCATACCACCAATAACTATCAACCCAGTAACTATCAACCCGACCACTATCAACCTACTTTATCAACCTCATTAAATCAAACCACCAATCATCCAACCAACAACTATCAAATAAAATTTTCCAACTAGTCAATATTATCACCCTTAACAACGTTATCAAACTATCAATCTAACCTACCTTACCCACATTTTCAACCTTATCAACCCCATCAAATCCAACCAATAACTATCAACCTACCATATTGAACCAACCAAAATTTTTAAGCCACCCAACCATATCGAACCTACCCACTATATCAAACATGTCAAATCTATCAAATACCTTAACCTTAGCCAACCTCTCAAACAAACCTACCTTATCTACCTTATCAAACCAACCAAACTTTTCAAACCCACCAATCTTATTAAAATAACTAACTTCATTAAATCAAACTAATGACTATCAACCAATTTTTTCCAAACCACCAACCTTATCAAACATACTCAACCCATCAAATCACTCAAACTTATCAAGTAAATACAACTTGTTTGACCAACCAACTTTACCAAACCAACCAATTAGCTTGCAACCTCAAGAGTCATTGGTGTGCCCTCTTCCTAGGCAGTATACCCCACTGGGAGAATCATATGCTTCAATCCTTGATAAACTTTTAAGGGCTTCTATCATTATACTCCCTCAAATCAAACCCATCAATGCTTCTCTTCCAAAATGTGTTTGGATTATAGAGAATGAGATTTGTATGTACCATCACACAAATGGACATGTGGTATATAGATGTGGGTATTTTAAGATAAGCATCCAAAACCTTATTGATCAAAAGGAGGTTCTGAAGGATATTCTTAATGTTCCCCCCAACCTAGCCTTGAATGTATTCAATCAATCAATAATTGAACCTATTTTTATACCCATTATTGTGTAAGCCCATAATCAAAGCCCTCAACATAATGAGGTCCCTTCATTATATTTGGTCCTTAGTGTATCTATAACTAGGGAAACCATAATCGAAATCCCAACCAATCTACTTGTTAACCAAGTACACCCTTTTTAACTTCCTTTTGAAATTATAACTAAGGAAGAATCAACCTTAAACCAACCACTTGTTTACTAAGAATATCCTTCTCAACTTCATTTAAAACCATCATTAAGGAAACCAACCCACCTCTTTCACTTCCCATTTTAATGGATCCAACCCAAACTCAAAACACCTTGTCTATAACTAAATCCAACCTAACTCCAACTAAAATCAAACCCATTCAATTCCTCTATAATCTACTAGTTTTCATCTACATAATAACATTATATTTTGTTCTATTCCTTTTTGTATAGGGTTAAATATTTGTTGCCTAACCTTACCAAACAAACTAAACAAAAAAGCAAACCCAAGTAACAAGCTGAATCAACCACCCATCTTACCTCCCATAACCAATAAAACCAACCTATAAACAAAATCAATCAATCACAATCAACCCAACTTTTAATCCAGCCATAAGAAACTTATCTATCAACACAAACCAACATCAACTCTTTATTCAAGATTTATTTAATCTTGGCTATCCTTTAATCTAAGCTACCCACACCTCACCTAAGCTCCCTCATGAAAATATTACACTCTTGTCTAACCCACCTCTATTTTAAGATGATTTTCCCAACATCATTTCTAGACTTCAAACCTACCCAAATCTGATCTAATAATCTTTCCCTCACCATATCACCATAACAAATATCCCACCTGAACCACCACCTATAACTTGAACTTCAAAATAAAAAATAACAACTAACAATCCTTGAGAGGAAAAAGAAGTCATCTTCATCCTTCCTAAACCCTCTTTACTAACCCATGTCTTTACCTAGGAAGCTTTTCCTACCTCAACATTCATGGAAAGAGCATCTGGGAGAATTCTTCCTCTAAAAGCTTTGACCAAGCAATAACCCCAACATTAACCAATGACCAAACCAATCTTTGCAACCGACCATCAACCTAACCTTACTTATAACCAAACCAACCTCACATATAACCAATCAAATCTTAACTACCACCAAACCAACCTTAAACTTAAATAAACCTTGACCTTGACCAACATTTTATCAATAACCCAAACCAACACCTAAATCTACCTAATCAAACCAAAAACCATCCAACATTGCTGCTATCCAAAGTTTAGCCACCATCACCTAACCAACCTTACTTTTTTTAACTCTATCCAACCTAGAGTCTTTTCCACATCTAATCAAGTGTCAAAAAGTAACTAGGGGATGCCTTCTCTTTTGATTGGTTTAGATCATTTATATGTAAGTATGGATCTGGGACATATATGAACCTAAAACCATCAATAATTTGCATTCACATCCCATTATTTTGTTAAACCAATTTCTTTGTCATCCTGTGTCTCACTTAAGCTCATCCCTTGTTTTCATCCACCTTCATTTCTTTATTTTAAGGATAATAAATTAAAACATAATCATATGATTATCCATCACAACCTTAGCCTAATCCTAAGCATGGGTACCATAGCTCTACCTATGGCATGATTTTCATGGACACTTTCACCCCTTATAGGATGAATCCCTATGGTCATTGTCACTTAATCTTCTTTTACTAATCATCAACCTTCTTTTGCTATGGTTTTGCCTCTGTAAAGGAAAGCCTTGAAGCTTATATAGACTTGTCCATGTCTAAACTAGCATAAAATTAATTTTGGATACCAAATATCACTTAGGTCAAATCTTTAGCATGCAGACTGCTCCTTTGAAGGACAACTACTCAAAACTATCAAACATTGCTTAGAAAGGTAGACGACTCCCTAGAAGGATAGCTATCACACATAAAAAATCCAAATCTTAGACCACACCCTTGAAGGATGGCTAAACCAAAATTTTTTCAAGAAAACAATCACTTGGAATATTCCCACATCGATTAGCTTCCCAAAACCATCAACTTAAAGCAATCAAATGACCTTAAGTTAAAAGTACAAAACAAAGCAATCCCAAAAAATCTTCAAGCCAATTTCATCTATAATTTTTAGACTTCCTACCTTGATCAGTCTACACCAAACTAAAAACATGGACTTATCTATATGGTTCTTAGGTCACCTAAAGGAGGGGAAAGCCATCCTCTTAAGAAGGTTACACTACCATTTATCCACCGACCATTCATTTCCACCTTTCATCCTCTATTAAATCAAAGGATTTTTGAGCTTACTTGACACTAAGTGATCAAGCCACTTCTTTTTAGACAACAAACTAACACCAATATAATTCATGAAAGGAGATTATATTCTTAAGCCCAACCATCTTACCATGAGAGTATTTCAGCCTCCTTTTACTTTCATGACCACTTGTGAAGTCATCTGTCTTCCCCTCTTAGAGTCATTGAAACCTAACCAAACCTTTTCAAATAAATAACAACATTACCATAACCACACCACCTATTAGAGAGAACCATTTTCTCCACTACCAAACCATTGGAGATAACCTTCTCCAACCAACCAACTAACCTACCAACCAACCTACCAACCTACTAACCATTCACCCATTGGAGAGCACATTCTCCACCACATAGCCAAACCAATTAACCTCAACTTTGTCTTCTTGACCCACCTTTCACAATTTTTGTGACCCAACTTTGCCTTGCTCATTTTGATCCCATCATTCACCTTACCATTTTTGATGAACTTACATTATTTTTGTGCATTGACCATCTAAGGGCTTTGAAGCATGAACCTTTGTGATCCCAATACCTACAACCATTTTTATTTCTTAGGATCACATCCTACCTTGAATACCTATGAATACATCGACCTTACTCAGGAGACTTGAGTTTATAGGAGTAACCCACATCAACTATGCCTAATTTTGTAGCTTGGTTACCCTATCACTTGTCCTCATAATACTAACCTTATTTCACCACCGTACGCTAACTCTTCAACCATTGGATATTAACCTTCTCCACCAACCTTTCCCACCAATGATTTCAACCTCACCACTGGTCATTTTGGCCCAACTAGCATGTGATTTGCAATGACCTTGTCGTGGTCCTTTTTACTGCACCAACAATAATTTCCATATTAAACTTTTTTGAGCTTGTGCTACCTTGCACACACCTGACAAAATTGTGTCTTCTTGAGAGCACTTCCTACTTTAGATACCTATGACTACACCAACCAAATTTGTGTCTTCTAAGGAGCACTTCTACCTTAAATACCCATGAAAACATAGACCTTACCTAGGAGACTTGTACTATGCCTAAATGCGGTCACATAGTTCAATTATCACTTGTCCTTCTAGTAATGATGTTATTTTTTTACCAACCATGACAACCTAGTCAATACATGATCTTATGTATCACACTTTTGTCATAATTTGTGATTTAGTGCCTAACCTATCACCCACCTCCATCACCAAATTACCCACTTATCAAACTCGCACTTGATTCTATTTCACCTCATCAGTTCTTGATTTAAGGGAGAACATCTCCTCCCATGCTCAGGGTAACCTAACATTTGACATGTAATTTATTTTTGTTTTTCAACTTTCTGATACAAACTACATAACAAAAAGGGTAAAATATAGACACTAGAAAACCACACACTATGATTCTAGATGTTGAAACACCCCTAAACCATCTTGGGACCCCCTATGGACCCAACCCTAACCTTTCAATTGCAAAATGGACCTAACTCAAGTCAGTTTTGACCCACTGACTAGCCCACCTCTTTAACCCAACTTGGCCTTGACCCTTGACTTCCAATAGTCACTCTGACCACTGATGGTTAGGTTCCACCATCTAAACCACTAAGTACCACAACAACTCTAGTTTGCTTTTTTATTCTTAGCCACTCATGAATTATGCAGGTTAAGACTAAAATTATAATGTTTTTTTGAACCCCTCTTGAACTTACACTTCTACCTCTCCCTTCCTTATATATAAAGAAAATAGGAGGAGGTGAAAGGGATGGGCAATTATCAGAGCAATCATCATCATAATTCTTTGGTCAAGAGATCAAAGCTTCTTATGCAAGTATTTTTCTAGATTCAAGCTTACCAACTCTATGACTTCTTTAATGCATCAACTATCAACCACAATCTAAGTATATTATTCTTATTTTAAGTTTCAGTTAGTTAGTTTCAATAGCTATGCAACTCCATACATTACCTCTTCCACCAGAACACCTGCTGACCATTCTCAACCACCTAAGTACTAAACCTTTATGCTTGATACCATTGAGCCTCTCTCTTACCCTCATGACCATTAACCAATGTCCAATAACCCACATAACCTTTCTATAACTAACCCACAACCTATTCTAGCCAAAACCAATAAGTTGTCTAAACCCACAGTGACTGTTGATGGTCACCCTAACTGTTGATAGTGACCTTGACCATCGATAGTCACCCTAACTATCGATGGTCACCATAACCACCAAAGGTCACTGAATGATAAAATAAAAACAAATTATTTTTACCTACCAAACCTCAACCAAATCCAAATTTCTTTTCCTCTGCTTGATCACAAAGCCTCACCATATTTTTTTTACCCACACTTGAGCTATTTAACATTAATATTAATCTATTTATTGTTATAATTAGTCAAATTTATATTCTTGTATTAAATTTTAGTATCTTCTATTATTTATGAAAGTAATTTATCATTCAAAACTTGATTACTTATAATTTGGATTGACAACCTCAAAGTAAGTCACGTACTTCTTGGATCTAGCTTGTAAGGCAATCCACCCACCTACCCAACTAATCAACCATTTATTTGAGTGATTTTGTATCTACAGGTCATTCTTCCCAAACTAAAGAGGAGTATATACAATCATCTAATTCAACATAAACATAACCAAATGGGTTCTACTAACCATACCCTTCTCGAGTTTCTTTTCTCTTTCTTCTAAAGAAAATAAGTGAAATTTCTCTAAAACACACGTTGATATATTTTACCAAGCTTAAGGTTGCTCATCACAAGAGGGTTATCTCAGTTCGATAATCCTTAAATTTGATCTCATATCAGACCCAAATATTCAATTCATAATAATAAAATAATATGGAACTTATACCCATACTAGTTGCCTATAGTGACACATAAGCCAACCAAAACATACAACTACTTTCTATAGCTATTAATAAAACATAGCTACATAAAATCAATGATTTAAGATACTCTTTTTCCACGATGTTACCTCTAAAATCATTAAAGATACAATATAATTCATCCCATTTGATCACAATCATATTATAATTTATATTTAATTATTTAATTCAAAATTTAAGATTTCATTAAAAGTCAACAATCTATTTTTAGGAAATTTACCTTAAGACTAATACCCATGAAGATCATTAGTACCATCAAAAGCATTGGTTCTTAAACATAGCCAGTAAGCTCTAGTGTTCATCTCGATAATCAAAATAGTGGTTTCACTCATCACTCATTGTAGCATACTCAAGAATATAGGGAATCCATGCATGCGTAGTGGAGTCAACCATTCATGCCTAGCATCCAAACTAAATATGGTCCTTTACCAATGTATATTTTGAAACCAATTAATTTACCCATGTAAATTAGCTATTCTACCCTTAATCAATATTTATATACTAAGGACATTCCCTTATCCAATCCAATGATTTATCATCCTAAGCATCTTATGATGGCTTTTTTCTCCAATCATCAATAAAATTAAGTATTCACCTTAATTCTAATAGTGTCATTTTATCACGTTGACTCCTATTGACCCACCCATATAGGTCAAATTTAGGTCAAGATAAATTCACCTTATAAAACCCAAATTTTTATAAGGCCAACTTTAACTAAGGCCATGGAGATTAACATATTATGAAAAATCCTTAAAGCACAAGCTCTGATACCAAATGAAATAACCCAACTGGTTTACACTAATTTTTTTCTTTTGACAATTTCATGAGAAGGGTTTTATTTAAAAATTATTTTAAATATAAAAAGTCTTGAGATTGCACTTAATGATCATTCTAAAAATAATATTTTCAAATTTAAACTCATCAAGGAGTAAGCATTGCTATTAAATTATTATAAATAACTTTAGAGTACTAAGGATCCCAAACCTTAAGAATTGAGTTAAGGTAATCCTTACCAAATTGCCAAGAAGGTTCTATGGAATATAATGCAACATAATTAATCTATTTAATCCTTATTAGAACAATATTTACATAAAAATACCAATAGTATTATGCAAGCTCCACTAAACATTAGAAAGGTAATTGATATAATGCTTAATTTCACCTAGAGAAGGTAATGATTTAAGAACACTACTATTTATTGATTTACACAAACATGTTTGTAAGGAATAGTCCAATTTATAGTATTTACTTGACCACCTGCTATAATTCATAATTTGATTACATGAAAAAATGATCAAATTTCAAAAGTTATTCAAAATCCATGACTTAACCATAACCAAAATATATTAGGTTAAAATTACCATGCTATTCCAACTGGATAAATATAAATTCCATGTTGGATATGTACCAAGACATTCACATAAATTATGGACCATGATAAGGGTGGATAATATCCTAACCAACATGAGGACCCAAGGTTAAGGTATTCACCTAACCATTCATTTGCCAACAAAGTTTGGGTCTTTTATTTCCTTCAAGGTTTGAAGTTTGTTTTGAGACTGACAAGATAGTTCAACCCTAGTTTGCATAGATTAGGCATTTATTAGATGCAATTAAGGTTATTGAATTACAACCACAATATTTATTAGATTGGTTATCTAGATTAGCTTTAACAAGTTACTAAATGATCCTTTTAAGAAAGAATAATCATGCTACAACACCTTAATCCTTAATCATAATGGAGTATAGGAAACCATTGATACTTACAAGTTCATCTCCCATCTAGGAAACCTTTCTAACATAAGCTTAGATGATTAACTTATAATCAAGAATAATATTTCCTTAACGGTTTTTAAGTCACTATGACTCATTATGGAAAAGGAGTAGTTATTAACATGCAAAACTTCCTTTCAAAGAAAATTTTCATCCATAACATATCAAGTATGAAATGAATAACTCAACTAGACTCCATATTACTTAGAAGAATAATGAGAAAACATACTTTCAGGTATAAAAAGAGTTGTACCAACCAATAATGAAGCCTCTTATCATGAATATAATATTTTCATACTAGTTCAAGAATCCATAAATGTTTACATGCATGAATATACCCTTAATTTATTTGGAAAACATGAGTATACTAAATAACACAACTAGGCTTAAGAAAAAGAAAACTATGAATACCTAAACAAGACTATTGGTAAAAATGCATTCTCATAATTATAGAATTTATTCTTTTTTTTAATTCCAACATCCAAGTATTACAAGACTTCCTTGATGAACAAAGATATTTTAAAAATATATTTGAAATCCAAATACCCATCTAGTTTAAATATGAATGGACCATACAATAATTAAAATGTCATAAAGTAGACACAACTAATTAGTGAACTATACAACTCCTAAATTCAATCAAGGCGTCTATCTATTATGTTACATCCTGATTCTATGCTAAGCAAACTATTTGATTATCCATGGATATTTATAGTTGACACATTTTATTTGGTCATATTTTTTACTAAGATTTGAGATATATGTTGTTATAGGATAGTAGGATATTACCTAGGTTATATGTTTTCATTGTTGTGAGTTAGTTGTAGTGTATGTGTTTACATTACGAACATGTTAATGTGTTATTTATGTTATATTTTATGATGTATCTATAACATGTTGATATGATCTAACTACCTTCTTGTTGTGAGGTTAATGCAGGATAAATCATCCCTTAGAGCGTGCCAAAAGGAGAGCATCATCAAAGAGGGTGACATAGATGGATATGTTGGAGGATGATAGAAAAATTGACTAGAACCCTATACATACCACAATAGTAGCACATATTAGATGCACAATAAATAGTTATCATAATGTGTTTTGATATCATTTGCATTAAATGGTTTATACATGTATTGTTGGCATAGTTTAATGGTTTTATGGAATTCATTTTTCATGATTTACATGTGTGATCATTAAATATTATTAGAAAACTTGATTTGTCTAGTTATATTTAAATTTGGCTTTATTGACTGATTTATCATTAAACCATCATGACATTTAGAGATGCTAATTTTATTAGTGAATATATTGATTATTATAATTAGTGTAAAATAAATAATATTTAATAATTTCTAATTAAGTGGAAAAATAGAGAAAAATAAAATAAAATAAAAAATAATAATAAAAAAGGGAAGTTTGAAACTTAGAAAATACATTTAAAAAAAAATATTAATAAGATAATTAAAAGAAACAAAAACAAGGAAAAATCTCAAAAGAAGAAAAGCTACGCCATGTTTTAGGAGAAGATCTTTCAAAAATAAATAAGAAGGAAATTATTCAAGCTAAAAGGGGATAAGGGCACAACATACATAAAGGGGGAAGAGAACTTGGAGAAGAAGGAAATTAAAAGGATTTGACAAATTGCTTAGAACACATAAATTAGGCAAGTTATGCCTTAAAATTGTGTTTCTTATGATGATATTGATCAATGATGTATGATGTAATATGCTTAATTTACAATTATCACACTTAAAGTCTCTTATATGATTTCTAATTAGATTTTCGTGATGTAATCTATTTAAAGTATATGTTGTTAAAAAAAAAATCACATTTATCTATGTCAAACCCAGCGGGGTCATTACACATTACATTACCGATTACAATCACAAAATAATGAGATTCTCCACTCAAGTGTGAGCAAAAACAAGACCCAAACAAAAGATCAACTTCACAAAATGATCACCTAATAGTTAATTAGGACAAATCTTTTCCTACAACAAAACATGTTAAGACCCACATAAGGGCAAGACTATCAAGTCATCTTCCTCTTAAAATACCAATTTAAATAACAACATGATAATTATCTTAATTGAAATGATGGATAATAAAATTGATTCTACTTTATAGGTATATGATAGAGCTATGACTGTTGTACCAATATTTCTATCATCCATTCTTATTACAAAATGTGATTCCAAAAACCACTAAATATTTAATATGGTACAACTATTTATAATTTACATACAAGTTCATTTTATCTCGTACAGATTCTATGAGTATCCCTCGTATTGTTGTACCATTAAGTACCACCTTACTTGACATTGATTTCATACCATATTCATTTATATTTGCAATAGGATGTGCATTCATTTGACTTTCACTTGACTGCCTATATTAATCAAGAGTAATCTTCATACTCTTATTTACTTATAATCCAATGCCAATGTAACATAAACATAAATTAGCACCAAAATCTCTCACAGATCTAATAAAGTGAATTAACGATCATCAATATATTACTGTTTGTGTAGTATCCTTTTAATAGTAGGAATTAAATTCTAGCCATTCAAAGGAACCATCTTAGATAACATGAACAATATACTATGTTTTAAACACCATTCAAGGTTGATTTTTTACTAATTTCCATACATGGATAAAAAGATAGATTCAATAAATCAAAAATAAATGCAATACCAAAAATACATTAATAAATACACTAGTCAACCCATACCTCACAAATTTACACAATACAAATAACGATCTTTCACAATGGAATATAACAAATTACGAGGGTTCCTTAGCATTTCCTTGAACTCATAGGCAACCTCTTACTTAAAATATAAATTTTAAATTCTTATTCTTAACACCTATTCCAACATAGGATTTTTATAGTAGTCAACCAAAATGATAATAAAAACCCATAACAAGGAGTAAGAACATAACCTTTTCCAACTAACCACCAAAAAAAGGTAACTACCCTTCAAAGTTCAAGGAGCATGAATTCACCCAATGAGTCAACAAGTTTTAAAGCAACATTCAGAGTATAATTCAAGATTTAATGAAACAAATAATAAATCTCAAACCAAAATTTTTTAGAATTGTGTTACTTGGAGAACATCCCAATTATTTTGTTTAGCTTAAGGAACCTTTCTAGTAGTTAAAGAATGCTCAATATAGTTAAACCAAATAATTCTAAATTTTTTTAACACATTGTTCTATTATAGCATAACTCCAAGGGATGTATTCAACAAGGAGTGTAGTCCATAATGGTCATAAGATCATCCAATAAAAAAATCAACAAAGTCAATAAAACTCTGTTCATTACTCTTAAGAATGATTGCCTTCAACTCTTAAAAAACTTCAACAAAAGAAGGGTACATTTGAAGTATACAAATGGCTATGTACAACCAATAATAGACTTCTATATATTTTAAAATATAAACCCCATAGTCTATGGGCATCTTTACACAACTTAAAAATAATCATGAACACAACATTATTACAAGGGCTTAAAACACCACACCCCAACACAAAAATTGATCATGTATCAAAATAACAGAATCATTCACACATACTATGCCCAAAATTCATCATGGTTGAATTTAATTTAAGCATTCACTTGCTTCAGAAAATTTCAAGGAAGTCCCAAAAGAAAACAACAAAAACCACAACTATTCACAGTATGGCCAATAGGGTAAAAATAAGACCATCATGTCATAAAGGAAATAGGTTGATTGGAATCAAATAACCCATACACTAATCCTAAAAATATTATTATTTTTTAACAATCATTTCATCATCCTTTTTAGGGGTTTTAGTCCAAAAAAACTACCATTACACTACCTCCTTTTGAGAGAACTAATAATTTTAAGAACACATCTACAGTCAGGGTTTAATACAATAATATCATTTAATAAATCCCATAATTTTTACTAAGAAATATCCAAAACTATTCACAAGAAAAATTTATAATTTTACATAGAACAAATGAAACTCATAATGATACAAAACATTTTATTTTCCAAAACCCCCTAAATCCTTATGTCAATAATAGCCACAACCATGATAATGAAGGATAAATGATGCTATATACTGCTATTACCTCAAGAAAATCCTTCTAATAATTCATAATCATAAATACCAATTATTTGGCATAACCTCACAAAGAGATAATAATAAAAATTCAAGCATTTAATAACATCCTAAAATGAGAAAACACTTTAACTAGTTTATACAATTAAACTAATAAACCTTTAAACATTTGTAATTACCATATCAACCAAAATATGTAGCATTCTACTTACATACCCAAAATATCTTGACCCATATTGGGGCATAGGCTTAGATATGCTTGTCTATGAAAGCATGTTTGGGCATATATCCCAATAATCAACTAAAATAATTACCCTACTAATATGAAAATTATTATGCATAAATATTTTAACCAGAGGAAGGAAACTTGCCTATTAATGTACCATAAATTGCCTTTGGGGTCACTTCTTCCCAGCCTGTAGTAACTACTTGAGATCTTCACAAAAATGTCATGGACATCTATCAAGCAATGACCAAATATAACAAAATAACCTACCCTAATGTATAAAAAATGCATAACAAGTTTGGCACAGACAAAATGCAAAAAAAAAAAAAAAAATTTTATTACTGAGTGTAAAATCTCTCCCCCAACAACCATGAATTCTATTCTTCCACCTCTACCCCTAGGTGGCATAATAGTGGCCTTACAGCCATGCAAAAACCAAAATGGTGTTCTGTGCAAGGAAGGGTCAATTTTGTCAAAATGAAATGATATTTGTAATTGAAATCATGTTTATGTATTTTATTTAATCATTTATTTGACTTCATAAAAGTAAAACCTCATGATTCCTAATATTATGGGTGTACCCATCCTTCACAAGACCTTCTTGGGTCCAAAATGAACTTGTTATAGTTTTTATCAAGTTATCCATTAACAAATTCTTATAAGCAATAAGATAATCATGGTTTCACGAAACATGTGAACATGGATACTTTTGTCACCAAATCTTTTACCCTAGAAGAGGTTGTTTAGGATTCTTATAGATTTGGGCAACATGGGAACATTTATAGTTATGCGGGTGTACCGTTAAAGGGCTAGATCCTTAAATATATTGAGTAATGTTTATCACTTAATCTATTGCTTATTTATGGGGGAAAAGAGTTAGAAAATGCATAAATTGAACCTACTATAAAGAAGGTGATCCACCAATACTATCTTCCACATGACAATCATATTTCTACCATACTAAAACAAAAAATACAAACTAGTCTCTAAGTTTTAATATATTCTAACATGAGTATTTCAATATGAGGTAAAGTGTCAGCAATGACACAAGGTAAATGAACCAGAGGGTAGATTTCACACTCGAAGGAAAATTGTACACTTGAAATTTTTTACACACTAGACTACATTCTATATGACCTATTAGATTAAGAACTCTTTCTCAGAAATGAAAGGATAAGTGAAGGAAGGATAGAGAGTTATCACTTCTCATCACCATACATCACTTGCAGACTTAAATAATTTTTCAAAACTTAAAAAAAAAACTTTTATTAATGTTCAAAGGAAAAATATAACATCAGTCCAGTAGGGCTTCACCATACATGGTGTGGTACTAATTTATAATAGATCAAGAGCTATACTTATAGAATAAAATTCATAAGAGAAAGGGGGCCTTGGTGCTCAAAAGGGGAAAACCATTTGAAAAGTGTTTATAACTGGCTTTGCAAATATGCTCATTTAGACCATTTGATTGATCCCCATCACTTTCAGTCACTACATAGCTATAATATTCCATCTTTGAACCACCTTGGTGGTTGTAATGGTGGAATCAAGTATTCCTACTAGGTTCAGGAATCCATCTGGTTAGAATAAATAGATCAATCTATTAGGGATTTGTCCTAATGATAAACCACTCCAAACTAGTTTGTTGTGATATGTGCCCAAGTGGGAATAAAGGTCATTTTATTGCAGTTGGCTTTGGTCATGGCCATTGAGTTCTATGTGTCTTACTCTATAGGTCCCTAATGGCACTATATAATATAAAATATCCACTCTTAGCCCCAACTAAAACATGATCGAGCATGGCTCCATCATACTTACTTACCTTAGTTGAAAATCAATTCTTTGACCTCTACCTAAGTCAGTTGGCTCCCCTTTATTTTTATTGGTCATCGAAAACTAGCTCGAATCATTGATCCCATGACTCATTTCACTCTATCAATTTGCCTATGCATAGATATTTGAAAGCCATTAATTTTCTACCAGTTAAATGTTCTTGTGCCACTTTCCATGCACCCATTCATCTTTGAGATTTGTTGATCCTTTGACCTCTTTCTCATTGTTGATCTTCAATGTTAGTTTGATCATGCATCATCAATCTATCTAGGCCCATTAACTCTATATTTTCTCACACACCATTAGATCTAGACTTAAGCTCCCATGATCTTTCCACTTGGTAGCACTATGTTAATCCTTGTGTCATTTGAATTTAAATGACTACTTCACAAGGCATGAACTTGATGTTTGTGCACCTATTTAGATAACCATCCCATGGGCTATTTATTTTAGACCCTTTCATTGGACAATTCTTTTAGGCTTTATGTCTCAACCACTTCCTCTAAAGAAAATTATGTGGTTTATCTTTACCTTGAGTGATTATTTTAGACCAAAATGTTTGAAAGAATTCATGTCTTTGGGATCTCTACCTCTAAAAAGTGCCCTTTCCAAAAGAAAATTACCCTTTAGAAACCTTGAAGTGGATCATTTCCTTGAGAGACATCCTTCAAAATTTTCACATTGGATCATTTCCTTGAGAAATTACCCTTCAGGGAAATTATTTGGGACACTTTGTCTATAAAAAAGGATCTTTCATAAAAAGTGCATAAGACATTTTATTGAAAATATATACTTTGGACTTTTTGCAAAGGTCCACTTTCTCAAAGAAGATATCCTTTGGGACTTTTTCTTGGTTTACTTTCTTGAGAAAATTAACCTTCAAGAATATTGTATAGGACACTTTATTGGAAAAAGTGCCCGTTGGGATTTTTGTTTGGGTTAACTCCTATGAAACATATCCTTCAAAACTTTTGTTTGGAGGCCCTTTCCTGTAGAATAATTATTTTGGGAAAATTGTTTGGGACAATTTTCTCAAAAGATATTTGTGTTGCCTTTTACCTCAGACATTCTTTTCAAAGGAATTAGTCCTTTGCCTTTAGAAAATCACCCTTTAAAAATCCTAAAAAGTGCCCTTCGAGACTTTTAAAAGTGTCATTCAAGAATAGTGTTTTGGAAACTTTATTTCAAAAGTGCCCTTCAAAAATCTTGAAGTAGACCATTTTATCGATAAACTACCCTTCGATCAAATTGCAGAGGACACTTACTTGAAAAAGTGCTCTTATGGAGAAGTGTATTGGTCCAATTTCTTATAATATATCCTTTGGAACCTTTTAAAATTTCCCTTCAAAGAAATGATCCTTAATGGAAATTGTTTCAGATAAAATGTTTGAAATAATTCCTGACACTTAAACAAAAGCCCAAAAAATAACTCCAAAAATAATTAACACTTGGCCAAAATACCAAAACAAAGATTTCAAAGGAATTAACATTGGTACCTTTATTACAGGTTTTATGTAAAACACTTACTCCAAAGGAAATTTTAATGCTCTAACACTTTTCCAAAGTTGAAATATCTTCCAAGTGTAACCTTAGGCTTTTCTAAACCTACTCAACACCATGAAAATTTGATACTTGAATATATGATCAAAATAATTATTAAGACTCCAAAAGACACAAGGACTAGGCTAGGCCATGACCCACTTAAAATGGCATATGAAATGACATTAAACAAATACAGAACATACCCTATGACATTATAAAAAGCACCTATACAAGATTTTGACTATATGGGGGTTGACCCATTTTGGGTTGTGGAAAAAAATGGTTACAATATTTGGTGATTTCTCAAGGGTGGTATGCTTGCTATGCCATGACTATTTTCCTAATATTATCCGTTAGGCTATGGAGTCACAAGTATACAGGCTGGACATATAAACTAACTTTTGAACAATATAGAAAACATAAGAAAACAATAAGAATAAAACACAGAGTAATGAACTAAACAAAAAACACTTTACTTCAAAGTACTTATTGGGACATAATAGAACAAGAAAAGAAACACACACACCTAACCTAATATTTATAAGACAGACCTTTAACTCTCAATGGTAGGTTTTTAAGTATATCCCATTTATAGGGATATGCAATTCTTCTCCATTCATCTTTGCTAATTGAAAGTAATTTATTTTCTTGCACTTGATGATGACATATGGTCCACTCCATGGGGAATCAAACTCAGTATGCCATCTTGGATTTACTCTATCTTCATCCCATTTCAAGACTATTTCACCTTCTTGAAATGATATTTGAGTTACCTTCTTGTCAAAAGACCTCTTCATCAGTACCTAGTGATGATCCATGGCTTGATGAGCCTTACTTATAGTCTCTTTCAACTCCATTAGTTCTATCAATCTCACTTCCATTGGAGTGTTCTCAATCAAATCTAGTTGGTGTGATAATTCCATGACCAAAAGCTCTTGAGATATAGAAAGCCTAGCTTCCATTCCATAGACAAGCACAAAAGGATAATTCCCTGTTGACCTCTTAGGAGTTATCCTATCAACCCATAAGGCTCACTTTAGTTTAGTGTGCCAATATCTTTGGTTATGATCCAAGGTTATCTTAATAGTTTTTATTAGGTTCTTTTTGTTAGATTCATCCAACCCATGACCTTGAGGGTAATAGTTGCATGAAGTGCTCAAGAATATGCCATTATTATTTTCCTAATAAGCTACTTTAGCACCCATAAAATGAAGAACATTATTTGAAATTATAGTAGGAGTGCCAAACCTCATTGTGATGCTCTCATATAACTCCAATATGGCACTATCATTAGCCTCCTTCATTGCTACTGCCTCAACCCATTTGGTAAAATAGTCAATTGTTATGAGTATCCATTTATGGCTAGCACTTGATGGGGGGTTTATCATGCCAATTAAGTCAAGACCCCATTTCATGAAAGGTTGGTCCACTTGGATAGGATTTATAGGAAGAGCTACAAACTTTTGATTTCCTATAAATAAGGCACATGGTTCACACCCTCTCACCCAAGCATGGCAATCCTTGAAGAGGCTGGGCCAATAATAGCCAACCCTCATGATCTTGGTGGTTGTGGTCCTTGGAGAGAAATGGCCTCCTACTATCCCATCATGGAACTTCTCAATAAATACTCCAAATAGGTCATTGTCAATGTATCTTAACAACACACCATTGACATTTCTCCTAAACAACATGCCATCCATAATACAAAAGGGTATAAATTGCAATATAAAATACCTCCTTGGTGATCTATTCATATTATCGAGGTACTCACCATTTTGGAGAAATATGATCATGTCTCGTGTCTAATTTTATGGAGGTAATGGATCAACTGGTTGGGGACACTCATGGTTGACTAGAGATTCTTCTTTTAATTCATGAAGATCTGAAGTTAGATGCTCATAGAGGCCTTTAACCCTTACTAGTTTTGTCACTTTGATATCAACATCATACTCCATCACCCTAGTGATCCACCCTACCCTCTTTTCACTGAGATCCCTACTCAAAATAAACTCTTTGGTGCTAAGATGAGAGACCATAACCTAAGTCTGATTATTTGACACCATATGTCTAAAATTCTTTAGTCCTCTTACGACATTAAGGATTTGTTTCTCCATAAAGGTTATTTAACTTCATAATCTTCTAAACCTTGACTATTGGCTGCTCCACACCCTCACTATTCTTTTGAATCAACATGGCTGAGATAGTATCAAGGTTAGTAAATGATTCCAACACGAAGTCTTTAGTAAAATCTGAATTCACAAGGGTAACAACTTCTTCAATTATTTTCTTTATGTCTTCAAAACTACTCTTACCCTCTTTGGTCCAAGAGAAGACCTGGTTCTTCTTGAGCATAGCTATGATAGGTTATACTAAAGATGCAAAACTAGGTATGAATCTTCTTACAAAATTTATTTTTCCCAAGAAACTTTGAATACATTTCTTATGCAAGGGAAATGATAAACCTAAGATAGTCTTTATTCTCTCAAGATTGATAGTCAGACCATTCCTAGAAATAATATGTCCCAAGAGCTTACCTTCATGGAAAAAAATGATGCACTTCTTTAGGTTAAGGGATACCCCATATTTTCTACATATTTCAAACACTTACCTTAAATTTTTCATGTGTTCATCTGCATCCCCAAAAAATACTATTATATCATCTAGATAAACTAGTACCAACTCATTGATTAAACCTTTAAAGGCCATGTCCATTTCTCTTTAAAATGTAGTGTTGTTCCCAAAATCTATCACTTGTTTTTGGGGATAACATATCAAATATTTTGGTCCTACAGGCCAAAATTCTCCCTTCCCTTCTCAAAAAATGTTTTGAGCATTCAAGTTCATCAATTATTCAAGCATTTTCAATCAAGGGACTCACAGGTTTAATGGGTTCAACAACTTCAACATGTGAGCTCTCATAAAGGAACAACTTCCAAACACTTAGGAAATTTCAAGGTTGGTTCAACGTCGAATTTCAACCAAAAGGTCCATCGACAGGCTTCAAACAAATGGAATGAAACATTGAATCATTGAACCATTGAACCCTGCTTCAGTAAGGTTCAAAGGTTCAACGAGTTTAACGGTTAAAAAAGAGTTAAGCGCTCAACGAGTTCAAAGAATTTCAACCACTTCAAAGAGTTCAATGAGTTCGAAGACTTTGGCAAGTTCAAAGTTCAAGCACTTTGAAAATTTCAAATGGCTTTAAAAGACTTAAACAAAAGAATACTTCGAAGAAGATAGATTGAACCGTTGAACCGTTGAACCTTGAACCAAATGAGTTCAAAGTTCAAAGGTTCAATGAGTTTAATAAAAATTGAGAGACTTGGAAGAACAAAGGATTCAAAGAGAAAAAAATGAACCATTGAACCATTGAACCTTGAACCAAAAGAGTTTAAATTTCAAAGGTTTAATGAGTTCAACAGTAAAGAAAAGGATCTAGAAAGTTTGAAGGACCAAAAGATTCAAAGAAAGAGAATGAAATATTGAACCTTGAACCAAAATGGTTCAAGGTTCAAAGTTTCAAATGTTTAAGGAAGTTCAAAATTTAAAAGGAAGCTTTGAGCAAAGGATGGAAGCAGAAGATTCCAGAGACAAGTTCAAAGAGATGGTTCAACTGATTAAACCAAGGAGCCGATAGGACCGCCCAAACCATTCAACCATTAAACTGATGCACTTTCATGGTTCAAAGGTTCGAGGTTCAATTTGGTTCAAAGTGACCAAGTGACCAATGACGTCCCCATGGAGGTCAAATTCAAGGTAATAAAATACCTGTTTATTTTCAAATATGGCGTAAAACCTAAAGAACAAACTCAACAATAGGCCAAAAAAGGAGCCAAAAAAGCCAGCTGAAAGGGAAGAGATATCCTGAGAGCTTAGATCATGAGGAAGAGAGGGAACAAAAGGGAAGGACCAAAAATATTTGTAGGAAAGTTATTCTAGTAGGTGAAATAGTCCCCTAGGTGGACATCAGAGAGTGCGAGCACTCAAGTATGCAGCCTATTATTCTCCATTGAGTAAAGGAGAAATGGATACTTGTGCACATATCAAGAAGAGGACCAAGTGGCCAATACTTCAAAAGGATACATTTGAGATGAATTGACATGCCACATTTAAGGCTGATGCCCTGTTCTAGCATGGCCCCTTGATAGAACTAAAAATGCATTCAAGGTCTTGAATGCAGCATGGGCCATTCCATGAAACAAAGCACCAAGTCTTTCTTGGCTGCTATATATTGTAATCTCTCATATTATGCAAGGGAGATCTCTCTATTATAGAAGAAAAACTCTACCCAAATTGAAAGGCATTTCCTAAGACTTTGAGCTCAGATTGTTAATCATATTTCTTTATTTGAATGAGAAAAAAAGTGACCTTTCAGACTTTGTGCTGAAATAGCTTGTGTTATTTAAAAAACTATTCTTATATTTATTTCCTAGAAGCATTCTTGTCCATTTAATTTAACAAGCAGAACTAGTGGAAGTAATCAAGAAGGTGTCCTGAAGCTGACTATGGAGAGACTTTGTGCTACCATAATTGTCTTTAGCATGTTTGTTTTCTTGTTTCAATGTAAAGGATCTTGGGATGAATTTTTGCCCCCATTGTCCTTCATATATTTCACTCTTTGGCATTTGAGGTGGACTTTGTGCTACACTTCATCCTGTTGTGTTAGTGGGTCCAATTACTTTTACTACCTAGGAAAGAATCTGGCTGTTGACTGAGTATTACTTCTAAAAGAAGAGAACTACCTCTAGTAATCACCCAAGAATTCTCTTATGTCTGTGAACATCATATCTAAAAAAAGAGAGATGGATGGTGTTATCCTATCGTGAGTGTTATTTTTAGCTTATTTATAGTATATTAATATATCATAGTTATAGGAAACCTCCCCTTGATGAGAGGAGAGATTTGTTCCATTTTGATGTGGTAAACCTACACATTTTGGCTGATCAATCTCCCTATGATGTGCTTAAAACACTTATTTTTCCCTAGTAGCTGGTGACAAAATATTCACCCAACAATTTTTGGTGACTCCACTGGGGACATAATAATTTTGCATAATTTGAAGCCTCAAGATTTAGATTGAATCATCACCTATATCTTATCCATTATCATTATAGCCTTATCTATTTCTATTACATACTCTGAGTTACAAAACCAAAGATGCTGGAGATCAAGCATTTTATTTCAAAAGTCAATTCTCTGGTAGCTCCATGCCAATGGGAAAGAACACATAGTTTGAAGCCTCAAGCTTCAAGCTGAAGTAGTGCCAGCTCTTTTCCATTTTTACTTTACACTCTGGTAGATCCATGATATACGTGAAGTTAGAGAGCTAAAGGGATTATCGACCCTGTATTTGAGTTAGCACAATAAAGTGATTTTGACATGTTTCTTTCTCCATCTCACCTTCAGCGAACCAGGAGTTTTCCTCCTACAAAAGTTAGATCTCCAGTACCAGGCAAAGCATCCATTTCTACTATTAGTAGAGCTTTGTCAATACATACCCCTCAGACATTTGTTATCCCTCCCTTTAGTATTCAAATAATGACAGTTTAAGGCCCTTGGGGTAACTCTTTTGGCCCGCTCAATTTAACTCCACCTCTACATAAGCTACCACGCAGTTTAAGGAAATTTTTTCCCAAATTCTTTAGTGATAGGAGAATTCATCCTGATGAACATATTAAAGCCTTTATCATAACTTGTGGCATGATAGGTGTGGAGTATGAGGATGTAACAGTTAGGCTATTTGTGAAAACATTGTAAGGTGCTACTGCAGACTGGTTCTATCATCTGCAAGCATAAACGATGACTGACTGGAACACTCTCAAAGCCAAGTTCAAAGAAAATTTCAAGCCTATAGAAGATGCACATGCCCTACTAGCCTAGCTCACATAAATGAAGAAAGAGCCTCATGAACTAATGAGAGATTTCATAGCCAAGTTTGACAAGCTAAAGAACATGATTCCTAAAATTACTCAGCCAACAGCTGAGAATATCAAATACTTCTTCATCAACTCTCAGCTACCTGAGGTGAGTTTTCTACTGAGACGTGATGGCCATATAGACCTTGTTTCAATGCAATATTTAGCTACTAAGGTGGAAGATGATCTCATCTTGGCAGAAAAGATAAGGAGAAATCCTAACAGAGGTAAATCTTCTTCATCCTTTGAATATACATATATAGGCACCACTAATCTAATGGTGCTAAAGCTAGCCTCAAAAATCAAATGGCACAAGGGATGTCTGCTCCTCCTTCATACCAAGATATACCAAAGAGGACATTCCCCAATCAGTCATACCAAGGCAACACTGTCAGGAATCAAGAGCAGCCAAATCATCTTCCTCCCCCTCAGGGGAAACTTGCTATTGAAGTAGCTCCAACCAACTCAACAGTTAGATACCTTGAAACATAATTAGATTTATCTTTCCAACTTGAGTTTGATCAATAAAATGATGCTAATCTCTTTTCAAAAGACAAAGAAGAATCAGTTGGTGACTCCAACATTAGTTTCCTAAATTACTAGGATGAATCCAGAAGTAAAGGTGAAGCATTTGATGGATCATACGCTATATTCACCCAGTCCTAGAACCAATAAGCTGATAAATAAAAAATAGAGGAGTGATCTCAACCATTAATTTTAATTACTAAGTGGGGAACCACTCTACCTTTTCAATCAAAGGACCTGGTGATCACTAAAAAGGTAAGTAAATCATGTTTTCCTTCACCTCCTGCTTCAAATTATCAGACCAATACCACCCCTCTTAAAAAACTAGAAGGATGAACTTCCTTCCTCTATTCCTAGTCCATTTCAGTTATTTGACATAATCAACCATACTAAGAAGACCAAAATTCAAATGACTGAGTTTGAATATTTATAATTTAACCCTGAGCACTTAGATAAGTTGGTTTAATGTGTAAAGAATAAAACTATCCCTGTAGGACCATCTATTCCAAAGGTGACTCCCACATCCACCCAGAATAACCTTGTCATTACTCCTACTGCTCCTAGGAAGATAGAACCATTTTATGTCTCCCTATTGATAAATGGTCACCAGCTGAATAATTACATCATAGACTTAGGTGCATCTGATAATGTCATGCCCACCAAAGTTGCAGAATCTCTTAGACTCACGCTGACCAAGACCTTTGGGAGGTGTTTCTTCATGGAGAACAAATAAGTGCCACTACTGGGACAAATCAAGGATGCCCAATTTGCATTTGCAGCATTCTTGGATAAGAGAATTAAGATGATAGTCTTGGTGGCCGATGTCCCAGCTTCCTATGACATCCTTCTTGGTCAAAATTTTTGCAAGGATGTTGGTAGAGAAATAAGCATGGACTTATCTGAAGTGAGGATCTCGATCAAAGGCATCATGTAAAGATTTCTCTCTGAGAAGGAGGCAAAATATGTTGTCACTCAAACATCAGCGCCTGAATCTCAAATTCTATTTGAGTCTTTAGGCATGGGTAATTACTTCTTGACTACAGAGGATGTTCCTATCCTAGCTGATGAAACTTCTAAAAATGACAATCTAAAAATTGGTTCAGACAGAACAATAGAAGGATTTGTAGAATGTAGTAAAAGTGCAAAAGAATCCTCCCCTCCAATTAAAATAAAATTTGAGGAAAGCATAGTTCCTGATGACATATGGAAACTAGAATTTGATGGCAATTGTTCTTCTACTGGCTCTAGAGCCAAGATTATTCTAATATCTCCTCAAAGAGATATTTTTCCTTCATGTAAATTTTAGTTTAGCAACACCAATAATACTGCTGAATATGAATCGTTGCTGCTTGGATTGAAGGCTGCTCGAGACAGGGGCATCAAACTCCTTCACACCAAAGGAGATGCTGAGCTAGTGGTTTATCAAGTGAGGAACCTATATCAAACCAAGAATATAAAATTCTATTATTACTACAATCTAGTTTAGGATCAAATTGAAAGCTTTGATGCTTTCATTATCTTTGTAGTGCCTATAGAATTTAATGACTGAGACGATGCATTAGCTATTTCAATGACTCTCTTGGTTTCTCACCAAGATTTTGAAGGAGACAAGTATACCATTAAACTAGTCTTTCAACCAAGTGTTCCTGATAATGCCAATCATTAGCAAGTGTTCAAAGATGGCAACCAAATCATCACCTTTCTAGAACAAAAGGACAGCTTTGAACAACTTTATTTCAAAGGCAATGGACCTCTTCTACAAAAATCAGCTCAAGAACAATTCTAGATGTAGGTGAAGAATTTTTGTAGCTCAAAGGGAATAAAATCCCAAAAGGACTGGTTTCTCTTGAGAAGTTATTTGATAAACATGACAGGTTCATTAAGCAGCAATAAAAGGATTCAAGTTCCTCCCAGGAGTTTGATCAAATAGATTTGGGTACCAAGGAAAATCCCAAGATGGTGAACATTGGAAAATATTGCACTCTTGGGGAGAAGTTCAAATTTATTGTCCTACTTCACCAGTACATGGATGTTATAACATACTCCTATGATGATCTAAAGTCACTTAGACCTAAAGAAATTCATCATGAAATTCCTCTCAAGAGTGATTTGGTGCCTTACAAGCAAAAATTTTGGCAGTATAATCCAAAGATATCAGGTACTATTCTATCTAAGACACAAAAAATATTGAACACTAGAATAATTTCCCAATCCATCATTCCACATGGATTGCAAACATAGTCCCTGTGAGAAAAAAGAATGGTGAAATTCACCTCTGTGTGGATTTCAAAAACTTGAATCAATCCTCTCTAAAAGATAACTACCCTCTACCCATCATGGATCAAGTCCTTCAGATGGTGACTAGTTTAGAGATGTTATCAATGTTAGATGGCTTCTCAGAGTACAATCAAGTAGAAGTTGGTGAAGTAGACCAGCATAAGATTGCCTTCACCACGCCTTGGGGCACCTTTGTGTATCGAAGAAAGCCATTTGGTCTGATAAATGTTGGTGCCACTTTCTAGAGAGAAATGGACCTTGATTTTAGAGATGAAATGGGTAAGTTTATTATGGTATACCTTGATGACTTGACTATATTTTCCAAGCATCACCATGATCATATGCGCCATCTGCAACAAGTGCTGGGATGATGTCGCTAGAATGAAATTTCTCTAAATCCCAAGAAGTCTATTTTTGGAGTAATAGAATGGAAACTTCTCAGACACATTGTATCCTAAGAAGGTATAAAATTAACTTAAAAAGAGTCAAATCCATCCAAGAGCTTACTCTGCCCACAAGTAAGACTACAGTTCACTCTTTCTTCAAAAAAGTGAATTTTTTATGAAGGTTCATTCTTGAGTTTGTTGAGAAGACTCACCACATTATGGACATGATGAAGGGAAAGGCCACTTTTAGCTGGATTGAAGAAGGCAAATTATCATTTTGAAACATCAAGATAGCTATTGCCCATGCCCCAATTCTGGTTTGTCCAGATTACACCAAAGGCTTCATAATGTATAGTTATGCTTCTAAACACATGCTTTCAACAATTCTCATTCAATAGAACAAAGAAGGTGTGGAATCTACCATATCCTTTATGAGCTATCCCCTCAAAGCTCATGAGCTGAAGTATTCAAACATAGAGAAGCATGCTTATGCAGTGGTAAAGGTAGTAAAACATTTCCATTTTTACATCCTAAACTCACACACTATTGCCATGGTTCCTGATACAACAATCAAGTCCATATTAACTCAACAGGAGTTTGGAACCAAAAAGGGTAATTAAATTGCTAAAATCTAGGAGTTTGATCTAGTTATCAAACCAACAAAGCTTGTGTGGGGAAGGAGCTTCTACCAATTAATTGTTGACAACATATTAGAAGAAATAGGGCATGAAGGAACAGAGGTTGAAGACATGCCAATAGTCCTCTTTATCACCACCACAAATGAGTGGTATTCAAATATTTCTCATTTCCTTACCTATGGTGAGTGTCCTACTCACCTGTATCATAAAGAAAAGAGGACTGTTAAGTTAAAAGCTACCAATTTTATCCTATGGGAAAATGGTCTGTATAAGAAGAACCTTGATGGAGTATTCCTTTATTACGTGGACAAAGTGCAATAGAACAAACTTTTAGAATCCTTCCATAATTTGGCTTGTGGAGGAATTTTTTTTGTGCCTATGATTACCCATAAGATTATATGAGCTAGGCATTATTGGCCTACCCTATTTTAAGATGCATACAAATGGGTACGTAAATGTGAATTGTGTTAACAGTTTGTTGAAAGACCCAAATTGGCTACGTTGCCTCTCAAACCTATAGTAATAGAAGAGTCATTTAAGCAATGGGGAATTGATTTCATAGGTGTTGTAAACCCATATTCAAGTGCTGGACATGATTATGTCTTCACAGCCACAGATTAATTCACCAAATGGGTAGAAGCTATTCCAGACAAGCATGCTACTTCAGAAGTAGGATGCAATTTCCTCAAAAAAAACATCATTTCCAGGTTTGGGGTCCCAACCAAGATTATGACATATAATGTAGCCTATTTCACTTCCCATTAGATTACTTAGTTCTATTTTTATTATGAGATTACCCTCTCCCACTCCTCAGATTATTTCCCACAAGGAAATGGTTAGGCAGAATCGAGCAACAAGAACCTAGTGATCATCATTAGGAAGCTAATAGATGACAACCAATGAACTTGGCATAAAGCATTATTTGATGCTTTATGGGTAGACAAAATTAAACCGAAGAGGGTAATAGGTATGTCACCTTTCCAACTTATGTATGGTCTCAATGCAGAGATATCAATCATCTTGGAATTGCCAGCACTAAAATTGGCAAAGGCGGTAAAAAATCAGACATATGAAAGCTCCATCGATAAGAGGATCATGTGCTTGACAAAGTTGGATGAGAAAAAAACTATGGTGGTGGACCGAATTAATGTGCATCAAAGTTTGGTGAAGAATCTCTTCGACTAGAAAGAAAAAACTCATGATTTTTAGATTGGTGATCAAGTTCTGTTATGGGACAAGAGAAGAGAACCAAAGGGAATGCATGGGAAATTCAATTCCTTATGGAGAGGTCCATTTTCTATTCATCATCTCAATGGTAAAAATAGTTTCCTATTGAATTATCAATATGGCACATCCTTTTCTATGCCTTATAGTGGGCAGCATCTGAAGCACTTCAATTCTTGAAGTAACAGATAAATCCAGTTGTACATTTGTATATTTGTTTAGTCTTTAGTTCTGTTTGGTGCTTTTCATTTTTAGTTCTTTTTGGTGCCTTTTTTTTTGGTAGCATGAATCCATGGCCCAATGGCATACTTAAAGGCACTAGAGATTCTGGATTCTACTCTCTTTGATTATTTTTACAATCAACAAAAGTTCCCCAACTAGAGCCAATTGTTGTTCCCAAAATTTGTCACTTGTTTTTGGGGACACCATATCAACTATTTTGGTCCTGTAGGCCAAAATTATCTCTTCCCTTCTCAAAAAATGTTTTGAGTGCTCAAGTTTTTCAATTACTCAAGCATTTTTAGTCAAGAGACTCGAAGGTTCAACAGGTTCAACAACTTTGACAGGTGAGCTCTCACAAAGGAACAACTTCCAAACACTTAAGCAATTTCAAGGTTGGTTCAATGTCGAGGTTCAACCAAAAGGTCCATCGACAGGATTTAAAAAAATGGAATGAACCATTGAACCATTGAACCCCACTTCAACAAGGTTTAAAGGTTTAACGAGTTCAAAGGTTTAAAAAGAGTTAAGTGCTCAACAAGTTCAACCACTTCGAAGAGTTCAATGAGTTCAAAGACTTTAACAAGTTCAAAGTTCAACTGCTTTGAAAATTTCAAATGGATTTAAAAGACTTAAACAAAAGAAGACTTCAAAAAAGAAATATTGAACCGTTGAACCTTGAACTAAATGAGTTCAAAGTTCAAAGGTTCAGCAAGTTTAATATAGATCGAGAGACTTATAAGAACAAAGGATTTGAAGAGCAAAGAATGAACCATTAAACCATTGAACCTTGAACCAATATATTTCAAAGTTCAAAGGTTCAGCGAGTTCAATAGAAAAGAAAAGGATTCAAAAAGTTTGAAGGACCAAAATATTCAAAGAAAGAGAATGAACTATTGAACATTGAACCAAAATGGTTTGAGGTTCAAAGGTTCAAAGAAGTTCAAAATTTGAAAGGAAGCTTCGAGTGAAGGAAGAAATTGAAAGATTCTAGAGACAAGTTCAAAGAGATGGTTCAACGGATTGAATCAAGGAACTGATTGAACCAAGGAACCGATTGAACCAAGAAGCTGATAAGACCGCCTGAACCGTTGAACCATTGAACCAATGCACTCTCATGGTTCAAAGGTTCGAGGTTCAACGTGGTTCAAAGTGACCAAGTGACCAATGATGTCCCCATGGATGTCAAATTCAAGGTAATAAAATTCCCATTTATTTTCAAATATGGCGTGGAACCTGAAGAGCAAACTCAACGACTGGCCAAAGAAGGAGCTAAAAAAGCTAGCTAAAAGGGAAGAGATATCACGAGAGCTCATATCATGAGGAAGAGAGGGAACAAAAGGAAAGGACTAGAAACATCTATAGGAAAGTTATTCTAGAAGGTGAAACAGTCCACCAAGTGGACATCAGAGAGCAAGAGCACTCAAAGATGTGGCCTATTTTTCTCCATTGAGTAAAGGAAAAATGGATAGTTGCGCACATATCAAGAAGAGGACTAGGAAACCCATACTTCAAAAGGAGACATTTGAGATGAATTGACATGCCACAGTTAAGGCTGATGCCCTATTCTAGCATGGCCCCTTGATAGAACTAAAAATACATTTAAGGCATTAAATGCAGCATGGGCCATTCCATAAAACAAAGTGCCAAGTCTTTTTTGGTTGCTACTTATTGTAATCTCTCATCTTATGCAAGGGAGATCTCTATGTTATAGAAGCAAAACTTTGCCCAAATTGAAAGGCATTTCTTGAGACTTTGAGCTCATATTGTTAATCATATTTCTTTATTTGAATTAGAAAACAAGTGACCTTTCAGACTTTGAGCTAGAATAGCTTGTGTTATTTAGGAAATTTTTCTTATGTCTATTTTCTAGAAGCATTCTTGTTTATTTAATTTAACAAGCAGAACTAGTGGAAGTAATCAGGAAGGTGTCCTGAAGCTGATTATGGAGAGACTTTGTGCTACCATATTTATCTTTAGCGTGTTTGTTTTTCTATTTCTATGTAAAAGATCTTGGGATGACTTTGTGCCCCCATTGTCCTTCATATATTTTACTCTTTGGCAGTTGAGGTGGAGACTTTGTGCTACAGTTCATCCTACTATGTTACTACGTCCAGTTACTTTTACTACCCAAGAAAGAATCTGGATATTGACTAAGTATGTTAGGAACCCCTCCAAGGAAGCACAATTGATTACTTTTCTTATAAGCAATTAAACACAAAATTATACCAGAATGATTAAGTAACTAGAAACTTGAAATAACAAAGAATTTGAGAGACAATACACAATCTTGTATTAAATACTCTTAGAAGAAAATACAATAAAGAAGATGCCACTTCTTCTTCCACCTCAAAGGCTTGCCACACCTCAAGACCTTCTACCCCTCTCTCTCTTGCTCAACCACAACCCAACTCAACAACCTGAGTTGTTATCCCCTCCTTGAATGCTTCAGCTGATCTCCTTGACATTACACCTTGTAGATCTCCTTGACCTTGCTTCCTTGCTTTAATGCTTTACTTGCCTTTTTGATTACAATACATGCCTCATGGGTCTTTAAATAGGATCCCATGCATACAAAAATAGACTTTTAATTACAATAATTAGACACGTAGCTCAAGACTATAATTAGCCATTTAACATGTAAACACTCAGTTCAAATAACTAACTGTTCATGCAACGAATAGTTTTGGAACACACAGGTGACCGACGTTAGTCCCTGTCTGCCTGGTGCTGACCGACGTCAGCTGACTCCCTACCAACGCCGGTTGCCTTCTGCACTGTATGTGACTGACGTCGGTCATACTGTCGATGCCGATACTTCTAGAACTCAGTAACCTCTCCATGTCTGTAATAGTTAAAGCTTTTAGCTCCACAACCTAACAAAATATTACTTCTAAAAGAAGAGAAGTACCTCCAGCAATCACCTAAGAATTCTCTTATGTCTGTGAACATCATCTCTGAAAAAAGAGAGATGGATGGTGTTATCCTACCCTGAGTGTTATTTTTAGTTTATTTATAATATATTAATGTATCATAGTTATAGGGAACCTCCCCTTGATGAGAGGAGAGATTTGTCCCATTTTGATGTGGTAAACTTGCACATTTTGGCTGATCAATCTCTCTATGTTGTGGTTGAAACACCTATTTTTTCCTCAGTTAACTGGTGACAAAATATTCACCCAACATGTAGCACCAACATTTGACAAACCAAATAACATATTTATATAAGAAAAATTCCCCCATTTAGTGGTGAATTTTGTCTTATACTGATCATCATCATTCACAAGGATTTGATTATAACCTGAATATCCATCAAGAAGAGAGAAATGTTGAGAACCTGAAACTACTTACAAAATCTGCTCCATTGAGGATATAGTATAGTGATCTTAGAGTGACACTCGATTAAGATATCTAAAGTCTACACAAAGCCTTATCCCCATTCTTTTTTCCAATAGGCACAAGGTTAACCACCCATGATGAATTCTTTATGGGAAATATTATCTTATATTCAAAGATCTTGGTGAGCTTCATCCTCATGAGTTGTTCAACCTTTGGGTTGATGGGTCTTTGCTTTTGTCTAACCGGTTTAACTCTTGGTTCCAACTCAATAGTATGGTGTGATAGGTTAGGATCAAATCCATTGAGGTCCTTATATTCCCAAGAAAATATATCATGAAACTATCTACATAATTTAATAAATGCTTACTTTTCTAATGTAGAACATACCTTTCCTAGTTTGAGGAGTTATTCCTTGAAGATCAAGACCCTTTTGTAATTATCATCCTTTGTAGATACACTCACTTTATCTTACCTCTTCTAATAATTCTCATTAAAGATAATTTCTAAGGTCATCAAACCCTTAGGTATCTTATTGGTCTTTAGTTATATAATCTGGTCAACAAACTACTCTTGGAATCTCTTCTAATTCCTTGAGGAGAACTCAACTTCATTCTGCAAGAAACATGCAATGTGATTGTCATTGTCAAACACTTGACAAGACACCTCATTATCAAGTATAGAAGGTATGATAATGATCTTAATATGATTTTGTTTCCCCTCTTCTTTTATGGTAGTTGGAGTATCAAATTGAGCTCCTATGGCAGTTAGTCTATCAACATGATTATTCTACTCTCTTGGGACTGACTATATGTTAAATGTATTAAAATATTAAATCAAATCCCATACCCAATGCTGTATGACTTAAGAAAATGGTTCTTGGTATAAGCCACCTTACTCACCTAGTATATAATCAACTCATTGTCTCTATACACTTGTAGGTTCTTGACCCCTTTTCTCCTTTCCCATTGAAGATCATGAATTAAACCTTCATACTCAACCACATTGCAAGTGCAACTAAAATTAAATATATATGAAGCATAATAATATTATTTGGATAGAGATACAAACATAACACCAAACCCTACACAAATTGTACTTGTTGAACCATCAAAAAACATCTTCCATAGTTCATCATCTTCACCCTCTTCCTTAGCGAGTAGAGGTGTCTGTATTCCTTCTTCATGTATACAATATTTACCTAGATCTATTTCCTCCATTAGAGCATAAGGATCCTACTAATAATTATTAGTACCATATTAATCAAGAAACAAATCTAAAACTCCTTCAATCTTGGAAGAATTTCCATCATCTATAATAAAATCCTTTTCTTGATGAATAACATAGTTCAAATTAAAAATTATCTCCATGTAAGGTTCGATATGAAACCTTAAAAGAGGATATGTCCTAATTATCACCTTGGTACCATACCTTGTACTAAAGGACAAGAAGTACCAATTAGCTAAAATATATCCACCAATCTTAGCATTAAAGTACCTTGATAGACATATTGCAAAGTGGGTTGGGAGATCAACAACAACTATGTCTTACAAGATAGGCAAACTAAGATAGTCTTGTAGGAAAAAATTCAAGATTTTTATCAGTATTATGGTTTTGGTGGGAGTGCCATCCATCTAAACAACTCCTTTACTATGATTCTCATACTTCCAACCCAATTTTTTAGCTACTACCTTGGGCATGACTGAAGTTGAAGCTCCACTATCCACTATGCAATTATGAACCAACCTCTCACCTACTATGAGAGTGAGATAGAATGGTGGATGTTTCTCAACCCTAGTGGATGATTAAACAATGGTACTAGGGAAAATTTCAAGGACAACATGAATTTCACTTTGATTTGAGGGTGAGACACTAGTAGGGATAAAAGATAACTACTTTTGAAGGAGTTCTTTCTGACTAGGCATATGTAAAACATCCCAAAGGGAAATGGATGTTTTAGTACTCTTCAAAGAATATACAATGTCTAAATAAAGTATACCTACTTTCTCTTTGGATCTTGTAGGTATATAAATAATTGTAACTTGAGGGATAGGGGCAGTCCTTACCACATTTTGACTTACTGGAGTTGTAGAAGCCTTTGGAACTACCATAGAAGCCTTTGGAATGATCACACTTGTAACTATGTTCTATTAACTTATAAGAGGATTAGATGAGCCTTTCAGCATGATAATTCCACCCCATAGAGCCCTATTCCTTTCCCTATTATTATCTATAATAGAGGCTCCTTGGTTTATCATAAAAGTGTCTTTAATCAGAAAGTTGGTGAAGATCTTTCCTTGAGTTTGTCAATCCTCTTTAGTTTGCATCATCACCTCATCCTCATTCAATAAGAGGGGAGTAAATAACCATTAAGACACCAGGTATTTCTCTAAATTTTTATTGGCATCCATGAATTGGTCTTACTACCAATATTCTCCTTGAACCAAATTGCTATGAACTGGTACCATCTCTTTTGCATTAGTGGTAGAGCTAGATTGTATATATTAGCAAGACTATAGGGATTAGGCTACCATTGACCACTCCCTATTCCATATTGTTGAAAATATTTTTTTAGATAGGAATAAGGTTTATGATAAGCACATTTTTATGTATTATATTGTCTAAGCTAATTTCTTAGTCTTTGAATTTTTGCAACTTTATCCATGACATTATCCTCCTTCTTAAGAGCAGCCTTAAGCTTAGTATTGACATTAGGAGTTTGAGCCACATTTGAAGCATCAATATAAGCATGAGATAATGGAAGCATAAACACTTTAGGTGAAAATATTCCATCTTAGATGAGACTATTCTTAGCTTTGATAACAATCTCATATGCTTCAGGGAAGGTGTAACCACCCATAGATTGAAGCATGACAACAATTTTAGTCCCAATGTATTTCAAGTAAGTAGGGAATATAAAGCTGGTAGGTGATCTTATGGGAGGAGAAAACCTATGCCAATTATTCTAAAACCTTTCATTGAAATCATGTATTGTTTCATTGGGCCCCATTTTTATCATGTTGAAATAATGAATGAGAGAAGCATGGTCACTTTTATTTCCAAGTCTAAAAGTCAACAACACTCCAAACTCATCCTATGTTGTGATGCATCTACCTTATAGAGTATTATACTAATAAAGAACCTTCACTTTAAGTGATGTGGCAAGGAGCCTAATTTAAATGTTCTCTCAAACAATATTGTGGAAACTACAAAAGTTATAGACATCTGTAATGTGCTCACTAGGTGTGATATGACTCTCACCATTGAATGTGGGAACACTTTTTGTGGCATTGGGAAGGATGGCATCATATGCATGAAGTTGAATGGGATTATTAGTGTTGAAGGTGGGGAAATAATAAGGTCTATCCATGTCTTCTCCTCCAATATCTTCCACTTCTTCAGCCTCTTCCTCTCCTTTCTCTCTAGCAAAATCTACTTGTTCTTCAAAGGCAAGATTAGGTTGTGGGTACTGAATTGCAAGAGGGATCACAGGCTGAATGGGTGGATTAATAGGATTATATGGTCTAATAGAGGATGACCTAGTGAGGACTATGAATTATAGGGATAAGTTTATAATAAAATAATGGTCTAAAACTAGATTTACTTTGAGGAGTTACCAAATAATAGGTAGAATACTAGTTTATAGCTGGTGTTTATCAAGACCAACAATCTTGACTTGACAAGTTGTCTTGAAGATAATGGGTCCCAAAGAGTGTGATAGAATTTTTGTCACAAAATATTGTACCCTAGAAGAGGTTGTTTATTCTTCTTCCATATTTGGGCAACATGGGAAAATTTTGAGGTATTTGGGTGTACTTATATCAGAAATGAGCCTCTAGGTTAAAGGGCTAGCTCCTTGAATATATCAAGAAATGTTTGTCACTTAAGCTACTACTTATTTATGGGGTAAAAGAGTTATAAAATGCATAAATTTAACCTAATATAAATAAGTTGAGGCACCAATAATATCCTCCACATGAAGATCATATTTATACCACATTGAAATAGAAAATACAAATAATTCTCTAAGTTTTAATAGATTCTAACATGATTATTTTGATACAGAGGCAAAGTATGAGCATAATCATAAGGTAAATAAACTAGAGGGAAGATTGCACACTCAAAAGACAATTATAAACTTGAAAATGTTTACACACTAGAATACACTCTATATGACCTATTAGATTAAGAACTCTTGCTTAGACATGAAATGATAAGGCAAGTTAGCATGACGGAGCCAAGATTAAGCACATTTTAGCTGGGTCCAGGAGCAGATATTTTAGATTAGACAACACCATTGGGGACCTAAAAATTAAGACATATATAACTCAATTTCTATTACCAAATTCAACCATAGGAAAGTGACTTTTCTTCCCACTCGGGCACACATCATGACAAACTAGTTTGAAGCAGTTTAGCATTAGGATAAAGCCTTAATAGATTGATCTAGTTGTTCTAACTAGATGGATGCCTGAATATAGTGGGAATACTTTGTTCCATCATTGAAACCACCAAGGAGGATCAAAGAGGGAATATTATAGCTATGTAGAGACTAAAAGTGATGAGGATCAATCAAATGGTTTGAATGAGCATATTTGCAGAGGCAGTTGTAAGTACTTTTCAAATGGTTTTGAGTTGTTTGATTCCCCTTTTGAATGCCAAGGGCCCCTTTCTCTTATGGATTTTATTCTATAAGTATAACTCTCGAGCTATTGTAAATTAGTACAATACCATGTATGGTGAAGCCCTGCTAGACTAATGTTATATTTTTCCTTTGAACGTTAATAAAAGTTTATTTTATAAGTTTTAAACAATTGTCTAAGTTTACAAGTGATATATGGTGATGAGAAGTGATAACTCTCTATCCTTCCTTCCCTTATCCTTTCATGTATGAGAAAGAGTTCTTAATCTAATAGGTCATATAGAGTGTAGTTTAGTGTGTAGATATTTTCAAGTGTACAATTATCCTTCGAGTGTGCAATCTACCCTCTAGTTTATTTACCTTGTGTTGCTACTCAGACTTTTCCTCTATATCAAAATACTCATGTTAGAATATATTAAAACTTAGAGACTAGTTTATATTTTCTACTTTAGTGTGGTATAGATATGATGGTCATGTGGAAGATATTATTGGTTCATCACCTTCTTTAGAGTAGGTTTAATTTATGCATTTTCTAACGCTTTCCCCCCATAAATAAGTAGTAGCTTAAGTGACAAATATTGCTTGATATATTCATAGAGCTAGCCCTTTAACCTAGAGGATCAGTTATGATATAGGTACACCCACATACCTCAAAATGTTCCCATGTTACCCAAATATGAAATAAGCTTGAACAACCTCTTCTAGGGTGTAAGATTTGGTGACAATAGATACCTTCTAGTTCGATTCTTTTAGGTCCTCATGCCAAGAAGTTAAAAATATTGAGGAATAATTAAATCATACTAGAAAATCATATTAGTGTAAAATATGATGGCTTCTAAAGAATAATATTTTATCAACCTATAAATTTACTTTGAAGCCACTATCTAGGCTTACTTTACAAGAAACTTACTAATTAGAAGATAAAAATTGGGGAATGTAACTCTTTTCCCATTCACGTCACTTGACTCATGTTTTAAAAATAGATATATCTAATCCATGTTTCCTTTAAAGAATCCAATATTATCCTAGATTAGGAATGGCCAATGAGGTTAAGATCAATCATCGATCTTGATCCATTCTAGTCAATCTTAAGCCTTGATACTTTTAACTATTTTTTGAACACTTTACCTTTTATGTACATTACTTTGATGTTAAGCATGAGATATACTGAGAGGGGGGGTGAATCAGTATATCATATATCTTTTTAATCTTTTCCTTAACCAAATTCCACTTAATCAAACATTCAAGATATAAAAAAAAACTCAAACAATAAACACCACACAAGATAGAGAGAGACACCAGATATAATGTGGAAACCCAATGTGGGAAATACCACAGAGAATAATCTCAAGTATATGAATGAGAACCAACCCAAAAAATATTCACAAGCCAAGCTTGTACGAGCACCAACCCAACAACTATTCGTGAGCACCAACCCACAGGAGTACCACACCCCTTTGCCAAGCACCAACCCAGCCACTATTCATGAGCACCAACCCACAAGAGCACCAAACCCTTTGTCGAGCACCAACCCAACAACAAGTCATGAGCACCAACCCATAAGAGCACCAACCTCTTTATTGAGCACTAACCCAACAACAATTTGTGAGCACCAACCCATAGGAGCACCAACCCCTTTGTGTATACCACACACCTATCTCTCAATGTTGTTATCTCAACAAATGATAGATCAATACAACATCTCTTTCCTCTTTCTCACCTTTTCTCTTCTAAGCTAGATATAACAAATACAAATCATATTCATCTCTCAAAAATTTCTCTTCTAAGCTAGATATTACAATATCAAATCAACCTCTATCACTCTTATTTACAAATGGCTTCTCAAGCCTTTATTTATAGCTTTCCAAATGACCTTTGGCCTTCCCCCTTTGTGACCCTTCAATCCTCATGGAAAATGGTGCCAAACTTGTATGACCCTTCATATTCAATCCTTTGAAAAGTCATGTGGTGACCCTTCATGAGCAAAAACGTCCTTCCCTCTTTTGTCCTCATCTTGGTGACTTTTTGTATTCCTTAAAGTGTCCCTTCATGAGAAATTGCACCCTTCCACTTTTGTCTTCACTTGGTGACTCTTGGAATTCCCCAAGATGACTCTTCATGGGAAAATGTGTCCCATCCTTCTTTTGTCTTTATCCTGTGGCTCTTTGACTTCTCCATGGGCCCTTCTTTTGTCTTATATGCAACCAAAAATATATTCATTAATATTAAATAAATATTAACTCACATTAGCCAAGATATATCTATTACAAACAATATTAAATGCAACGGGGCCTTTATCACCAATAATGCTAGACCTTTGACATCAATGATAATCTTTTCAATAATCTCCCCCTTTGTCATTGATAGCAACCTCAATCTTGAAATTGCCACATACTGTCACCTACACATGCTGTCATCTAAAAACATACAGTAACTCCCCCTTACTGTAGCAACTTGTACATGTTCCCTGTACCTATTTTTTGCACTTGTACATGTACCTATTATTCTCCCCCTTTGACATCAATGGAAAAGGGCCGACCTGGAGCTCACACTTAGCTCCCCCTCAACTGATGCTGAACATCAATGGCAGTAAGTAATAGAAATTACTCCCAACTCATCTTGATGATCTTTGAATGTATCCTTTGATCATGCCTTTGAGAAGATATCTGACAAAACATATACAGTATTCCCTGCCCTTTGAGCATCTACAATCAACTCATTTGAATATTTTCTTCTAATATCACAACCTTCTTTATGAAACTTTAATGTGTATCCTTGATCACATATTTGACTAGCACTCAACAGATTATGCTTAAGACCTTTACATATAAAACATTCTTAGTCTTAGTTTTACCATAATCTAAAATTAAAGTACCTTTTTCAGCTATCCTGGTAGTGGTTTTATCTCTGAATCTCACTATACCACCATTTATCTTCTTTAGATTTGTGAACTTACTTTTATCACCTGTCATATGCCTCGAACATTGGCTATCAATTAACCATGGCTGATCTTTACCTCTTACATACAGAGTTGTCTGAACCATCATAGAATCTTTAGGTTGTTTCTTCTGCCATGAACATGTCTGAGCATTCTTCTTGATGAATGGAGCTTTGAAACTCTGATCCTTATTGACTGACTCGAACATGCTTCTGCAATACCAAGCTATGTGTCTGAAGTTGTTGCACTTGTAACATACTATGGTCTCTTCATCAAAGCTTGATAGAGGAGCAAAAGAGTTGTGGCTTTTGCTTGAATCTCCTTGACTTTCCTTATACTTATTTCTAAAATTGTTCTCTTTTTCTACATTCTAATTACTTGTGACTATATCCATTACAATAAAAACAATAGCCATAAAAATAAGACCTATCTGTATATCTTTGACCTGATTATCTTGTGTAGCTTTGTTCTCTCCAGCCTTCTCTGTTTGAAATGTCTTCTATATTTTTCACTTCTCCCCTTTTTGTTTCCTCTTTTGTAAGAGCTTCAGAGTAGCTATTTTTCTTTTCAAATATGATCCCTATCTTATCTGAATTTGATTTTTGACTTTCCAATATCTTATTCATCATGTTAGTGCTATCTTCAAATTTTGAATCACTGACTACTTTCTTAATATCTTCTTTTAAAGAGGAAATTTTAATAACATACCTTTGATTTTATTTTATTTCTATTTCCAACTATGCTGTGAGGTCTTCTTCATTCTTCTTGGCTTCTTCAATGTGTGCTTGTAGATCTTCAATCATTTCCTTTGACTCTTGTTCATTTTTCTCGATCTGGCACTTTAATCTTTGATTCTTATTATGAACATCTTCTAACTCTTCTAAGGAAAAAATGATCTCTCCTTCCATATTCACTTCAGCTTCCTCCTCTTCTTCTTCTTGATCATCTTCATGTATGGCCATGAATATAATCTCTTCTTCTTCTGAATCCCTGACTCCACTATCTTTGCCTGAGCTAGGATCCTTAGAATACAGGCTCTTCTTCTTGAATCCCATCTTAGATTTGCCTTTAAAATTCTTGTATGTAGGCTTTTCTTCTTCATCATCATTAACCTTATCTGGGCATCTAGCTGAAAAATGTCCAATCTATCCACAATTAAAAAATTTAAAAGGTAATTTTCCTTGATATTTACCTATTCCTCTTTTTGATTTGTGAATGAAAAGTGCTCCATTGCCATCTTCATCATCACTGAAACTATCACTTGATTCTTGAATCTTAGCTTTCTCCTTCTTTGATGTCTTGAAAGCCACTTCTCTTTTTGAGGGTTTATCTTGTTATGTCCACATCTCATATGCTGTGAGAATACCATGAAGCTCATCCATCTTTAGCTTGGCTAAATTCTTCATCTCATTGATTGTTGAAACCTTTGCATCATATATCATTGGTAGAGATCTCAAAACCTTTTGCACCACCGTTGACTCATCTAATGTTTTTCCAATATCTTGAATCTAATTTATGATTTTATCAACTCAGAAAAGATAACTTGCTATATCTTCTTCTTCTTCCATCTTCAAACTTTCAAACTACCTTCTAAAAGTTTGCAGCTTAGCTTGCTGAACCTTTCCATCACCTTTGTAAATATTCTCAAGTTTTACCCAAGTTTCATGAGAAGATTTACATTGAATAACTTTAACAAATCTAGATTCACATAAACCACATAAAATAACATTTAAAGCTTTATCATTACATTCATTTGACTTCTTTTTTGTTGGAGTAATTGCAAATGTCTGTGGCTCTTCATATTCCTCCAACACTGCTTTCCATATGTCCAATCCAAGGGCCATCAAATAAACCTTCATTCTCATGCTCCAAAAAGCATAATTCATCCCATCAAACAAAGGTGCCTTATTTGTAGAAAATCCTTCATGTGACCCAGCCATTGTGGTTTCCTAATTTACCTTCAAGCTGTAAAACTTTTCAAAAAAGAACCTACTTTGATACTAATTGTTAAGCATGTGATATACTGAGAGGGGGGGGTGAATCAGTATATCATATATCTTATAAATCTTTTCCTTAACCAAATTTCACCTAATCAAACATTCAAGATATGCAATTAAACTCAAACAACAAACACCACACAAGATAGAGAGAGACACTAGATATAATGTGGAAACCCAATGTGGGAAAAATCATGGAGAATAATCTCAAGTATATGAATGAGAACCAACCCAAATAATATTCGTAAGCCAAGCTTGCAGGATCACCAACCCCTTTGCTGAGCACCAACCAAATAACTATTCATGAGCACCAAACCATAGGAGCACCACACCCCTTTCCTGAGCACTAACCCAACTACTATTCATGAGCACCAACCCATAGGAGCACCAACCCCTTTGCTGAGCACCAACCCAACAATAATTCATGAGCACCAACCCACAGGAGCACCAACCCAACAACAATTTGTGAGCACCAACCCACAGGACCACCAACCCCTTTGTGTATACCACACACTTATCTCTCAATGTTGCTATCTCAACAAATGATAGATCAATACAACATCTCTTTCCTCTTTCTCACCTTTTCTCTTCTAAGCTAGATATAACAAATACAAATCAAATTCATCTCTCACAATTGCTCTTCTAAGCTAGATATTACAATATCAAATCAACCTTTATCACTCTTATTTACAAATGGCTTCTCAAGCCTTTATTTATAGCTTTCCAAATGACCTTTGGTCTTCCCCCTTTGTGACCCTTCAATCCTCATGGAAAATGGTGCCAAACTTGTATGACCCTTCATATTCAAGCCTTTGAAAAGTCATGTGGTGACCCTTCATGATCAAAAACATCCTTCCCTCTTTTCTCCTCATCTTGGTGACTTTTTGTATTCCTTAAAGTGTCCCTTCATGATAAATTGTGCCCTTCCTCTTTTTTCTTCACTTGGTGACTCTTGGAATTTCCCAAGATGACTATTCATGGGAAAATGCGTCCCATCCTTCTTTTGTCTTTATCCCATGGCTCTTTGACTTCTCCATGGGCCCTTATTTTGTCTTATATGCAACCAAAAATATATTCGTTAATATTAAATAAATATTAACTCACATTAGCCAAGATATATCTATTACAAATAATATTAAATGTAATGGGGCCTTTATCACCAATAATGTTAGTCCTTTGACATCAATGACAATATTTCCAACATTTGATCCTTTTTATTTTATTTTATATATATTTTAGTGTGGCATTGGGTATTTAATTCAAATAAGAAAAGAGTCCTATATATACATAGTTAATAGGAGACATTTAGGACAAGCATTCTCAAATTTACAATAGTTATATAAAATTACATATTCCTTGTTAAGTTGTAGAGCTAAAAGCTTCACTGATGCAAATGGTGGAGGTTGCTGAGTGTTAAAATAACTAACATCGGCATGATCAACTGACATCGGTCATATTCAGTGTACATAGTAATCGACATCGGTTAGGGGTCAACCGACATCAGTCAGATAGGAATCGACGTCGGCAACCTATGTGTGCATGTGCGTTTGCATGCATTTCCAGAATTGGTCTAATTTTAAACAGACAGTCAATTTGCATGTAAAGATTAATTTTAGTCTTGAGTCTATGTTTCTAATTATTGTAATTGGGAAGTCTAATTACTGTTTACATGGGATCTATTTAATAGACCCATGGGGCTATATTGTAATCAAGGACAAGGAAGAGATCCTTCCAATTGTAAGATTAGTTGATTTACAAGTTATGCAAGATCAGGGGAGATCTACATGGTAAGTGTAAGAATAGTTGATCTATAGGTTGTGCAAGATCAGGGGAGATCTACATGGTAAGTAAGATCAGTTGATCTATAGGTGTGTGTGTGTAAGGTCAAGGGAGATCTGCGGGATAGCAAGGTCAAATGAGATTTGTAACACAACAACAAGCAAGATCAGGGAGATCTACTTGGAGTACTTTGAGTACTTGGTGGACTGGAAGTAGGCAACAACAGTTGAGTTGATTGTCACTTACTGGTGGAGGGAACAACTCTGTGTTTGAGTTATGGTTTGTAATTGGTTGAGAGAAGTAACTCTTGAGGGAGAATTACTGTATGCCCAAAAGGTGTGGGAAGAGTGTGATTTATTCATTGTATTTTTTTCTGTAAGAGTGTTAATACAAGATTGTATTATCTCTCATATTCTGTGTTGTTTTTGAATTCTAGTTACATATTACTTCTGGTTAAAGTCCATGTTTAGTTTCTTATACAAAGGTAATCAATTGTGCTCTTAAGGAGTTGGATCCTAACAAGTGGTATCAGAGCCTGGTTGAAGGTTCAACAGAGCTTGGTTCGGAGCAGGTTTGTGTTTTTTGATTACAAGTCACTCTCAGGGGTTTCTGATTGAGTGGGAGTATAACAATGGTAGAAGAAAGTATACTAAGAATGGAGAAATTCAATGGCAAGAATTATCAATTACTAAATTGTGGAAAGAAAGGGCATGCAAGGAAAGATTGTTGGTTGGTAAAAGATCAGCATAAAGGAAATAAAGAAGAAAATGATGCACGTATTGTTGCACGGGATGCTCTTATATGTTCCTTAGATAAAGTAGAATCTTGGGTTTTATATTATGTTGCCTCTTTCCATGCAACCCCAAATAGAGTATTTTTCCATGATTATGTCCATAGAGACTATGGAAAGATTTATTTATGGGTTGGTAAGCCTTGTCAAATTGTTGGCAAAGGGAAAGTGCAGCTAAAATTGTAGACGGGCAACACATGGGTGTTGAAGGATGTTATGCATGTCCCAGTCCTGAAGAGGAGTCTAATTTCTACAGGAAAGTTGGGTGATGAATGTTGCACATTAACTCTCACAGCAGAATCTTGGAAAGTTTTCAAGGGTGCACTTGAATTAGCATGTGGTAAGAAAGTAGGTACTCTTTACCTATCTACTTGTATTACTGATTCTCCTTCTGTTTTATCTACTTCAGATGTAGATGCAAAGATGTGGCTTTATAGGCTTGGTAACATGAGTGAGAAGGGAATGGATGTTCTTAAGTCAAATGGTAAGCTTTCGGGTTTGAAAAGCATAGATCAAGATTTTTGTAAGCAATAAAAGAAAGTGCAGTTTCTTGAAACTGGGTCAACAAAGAAGGGAGCTTCTATTAGAGGATCACAGTATTGCATAAAGAGGAAATTTGATATTTTTGACAAAGTTAAGAACTAGAAAGCCTTGGTTTTTAAGGAGAAGATGATGGACAGAGATCAGTTCAAGGGGATGAATAATTTTGAGTAGGGTAGTGTTGATTTGGACAAGTTTATGATCCAAAATGAGCTCGTAGGTAAAAAACATCACTCACAAGAAAACATAATTACCGACGTCAGTCAGGTGAGAACCGATGTCAAATAGGTAGGAACCGATGTTGGTCATGTGTAGACTGAAGTTGGTGATGTCAGGCAGGTGGAAATTAATGTTAGTCAGGTAAGAACCAATGTCGATCAAGTCAGTCGCATGGAAATGACATCGATCGGGTGTAGAATGGGAGGTGACCAAGATCGATCACTATTAGAATGAATTTTGGGTGGACAACAAGCTGCTAAGGAGTCTCAAATGCCCATGTGGAGGACTGAAAGGGTAAGTAAGCCTCAAATTTATTATTTCCCTTCTTTACACTACTTGTTGCTCACTAATGGTCAAGAACTAGGAAGTTTTGAAGAGGCAATGCAGGTAGAATCCAGGAAACAGTGGGAGCATGGCATGAATGAGGAAATTGATTCCTTGGGAGAGAACAAAATGGGAGATTTGGTAGAGTTTCTAGCTGGGATGAAAGCATAAAAAGACGAATGGATTCCTAGGTTAAAGAAAGGAGAGAATGGACAGGTGAGATAGAAGGCCAGGTTATATGGTCTTGAGCAAGCTGCAGGATAATGGTGTTTAAGGTTTGACAGGTGTATGACAAAGCATGGCTTTAGTCAATGTCAATGTGACCATTGTGTTTCTTTTACCAAGTTGGATAATATTAGCTACATTATCCTATTACTATATGTAGTGTATATGCTTGTTGCAGGGTCACACATGCAAGAGATTGCTGAGCTAAAGGTAAAATTAGTTTAGAGGTATGCCATGAAGATTTGGAAGCAGCAAATAAAATTCTTGGCATGAATATTTCTATAGACAGGAAAAGTCACAAGTTGATTTTGTCTCTAGAAGATTATGTGAATAAGGTAGTGGAGAGGTTCAATATGTAGGATGCAGAATCGGTTAGCACACCTATGGTTGGATAGTTCACATAACAGTGTCCGAAATCACATGATGAGGTTGAGTACATGAGTACTAGACCTGATATTGCCCAAACAGTGGGAGTTGTCAACAAGTTTATGGCCAATCCAGGAAAGGAGCACTAGAAAATAGTTTAGTGGATTCTCAGATATCTGAGAGGGACCAGCAACAGGTATACATGCTATGCAGGGTCAAGCACTTCTCTACATGGGTATGTAGATTCGGATATGGTAGGTTACTTGGATGATAGGATAAGCAACATAGGATATGTGTTCATTGTTCGTGGTATGATGGTTAGTTGGATTTCAGAGATGTAGAAGGTTGTTGTAGTCATAGTGGCTAGAAAGGATAAGAACCCTGCAGGTATGTTAACAAAGCTGGGAACAAAGGAGAAGTTGAATCTTCATTCAACTTCTGTTGGTTTTCAAGATTAAACTTGAAGAGGGATACAAGCGAGGAAACAAAATTAGAAGATGTAAAGGTACAGGTACAGGTGTAGCTATTTATCTCCAAGTGGGAGATTGTTAAGTTGTGGAGCTAAAAGCTTCACTGATGTAAATGGTGGAGGTTGTTGAGTGTTAAAATAACTGACATTGGCATGATCAATTGATGTCAGTCATATTTAGTGTACATAGTAACTGACATTGGTTAGGGGTCGGTTGACATCGATCAGATAGGAACCGATGTCGGCAACCTGTGTGTGCGTGTGTGTTTGCATGCATTTCCAGAACTGGTCTAATTTTAGATAGATAGTCAGTTTGCATGTAAAGACTAATTTTAGTATTGAGTCTGTGTTTTTAATTATTGTAATTGGGAAGTCTAATTATTATTTGCATGGGATCTATTTAATTGACCCATGGGGCTATATTGTAATCAAGGACAAGGAAGAGATCCTTCCAATTGTAAGATCAGTTGGTCTACAGGTTATGCAAGATTAGGGGAGATCTACATGGTAATTGTAAGATTAGTTGATCTACAGGTTGTGTAAGATTAGGGGAGATCTACATGGTATGTAAGATCAGTTGATCTGTAGGTGTGTGTGTGTGTGTGCAAGGTCAAAGGAGATCTACGGGATAACAAGGTCAAAGGAGATCTGCAACACAATAAGGAGCAAGATCAGGGAGATCTACTTGGAGTACTTTGAGTACTTGGTGGACTAGAAGTAGGAAATAATAGTTGAGTTGATTGTCACTTACTGGTGGAGGGAACAACTCTGTGTTTGAGTTGTGGTTTGTAATTGGTTGAGAGAAATAACTCTTGAGGGAGAATTACTGTACAACCAAGAGGTGTGGGAAGAGTGTGATTTCTTCATTATATTTCCTTCTGGAAGAGTGTTAATACAAGATTGTATTGTCTCTCATATTTTGTGCTATTTTTGAATTCTAGTTACATATTACTTCTGGTTAAATTTTGTGTTTAGTTGCTTATACAAAGGTAATCAATTTTTTTCTTAAGGAGTTGGATCATAACATTCCTTGCACTTAATCATTTGAGTTACATTTGATATATTATTAAATTTTGCATACTTGTGCCAAGGGTAAAATAAGAAAAAGAGCATCTATGATTGCTTACACCATTACCCACATGCACATTAGCGAGATAAATGCATTCATGTTTGAGTCCTTTTGAGAGCATTGCAAATTTTTTGAAACACTTAGTTTTTCAATGGGGATTGATCAAGGTCAGTCAAACTCAATCTCTTTTGCCCAATTCCCCACCCTATACATTTTTTTATCTCAAGTGTTTATGTATAAAATTAGGATTTGATATTTCATGCATACATGCATGTGTTAAAATGATTGAGAAGGAAAAAAATGGCATTTTTTATGTATAAAAATCATCACATAGGAAATCAGAGTCCTACATCTATAGGGTCAAGATCAATTACTATAAGTTAGGATAAAAAATTAACTAAAAAATAAATGTAAAAGCATAATATAATCTATTTACACATCATTAAATCATAAAATAGGTGTGTACATATCAAGAAATGCAATAAATAACCTAATTAATTATTAATACTTTTATACTTATTTATTTTGATATCTAAATTTTCATGTTTGAATCATACTTGTAGATCAGTACGTTGTGTATTCTATCAATCTATAGCTAACATTTAATCAATTCATTTTACCTAATTACATGGTTATTATTTCATTAATCCAATTTTAGATAAAATGTATTGGTGGAGATGTATATTTTATTCAAACATTGCCTATGAATTTTTTTCTTAGGTTTTTAGATAAATTCTTTAATATTTGACACTAAAATAACTTTATTTCCATCTTGGATAAAAAATGTGACACTTATAACTTTATTTCAACCTTGGATATAAAATATGACAATGAAACCACTTTGTTTCGACCTTAGATTTATATATGACACTTAAAGCACTTTATTTTAACCTTGGATTTTATGGGAATTTACTAATCTCCATACATACAAATTATCTTTAGGGTTTCTTCCTTTCATAAATTCTTGATTCCAAGTTTTGTTTATTCATGTTGGAGTGTGTTTTTGGAATAAGTCTTATCATATTCCTTTTTTCCATCATAGGTTTTGATAAATTCAAAATATCTACCTCCACTAAGATTCCTAATAGTCCCCATACTTTAGATTTTATATTTTATAGTAATTATATGCCCTGTGTTTATTCTAATGAATGGACCAATGATTATCATTGTATGATTAATAATGCTAATGATATATATGAAGAATATGATTTTTAATGCAAGATTATGTTTATAATTATGAAGAATCATATAGTGAGGAAGAAATGAATATAGTAATTATGAAATAGAAGAGCCTAGCTCCCTAATTATTATTTAAACTCTCTTTCTAATCATACATTATGAAAAGAACATAATACTAATACACATATTCCCATTCCTCATATGTTTCATGAGCTATAATCTAAAGAATCTTTATTTGATAATACACCTCATTTATCTTTACACTTTTCTAATCCACTTCATTACATTAAGTCCTATAAAATGTAAAAGCTTAATAAAAATGAAAAATACACAAATCAAAGTTATTATGATATATTCAATGTAAATGATACATAGTTAGAATGTGATTCTCTTTTTATCTCTCTAGACAATGGAAATGATATAAATAATAGAATGTGATTATCATTTTATCTCTAGATAATGCAAATGATACAAAATTAGAATGTGATTCTCCACTTCTCTCTCTAGACAATTCAAATGGTACAAAGTAGAATGTGATTCTCTTTTTCTCGCTCTAGATAATACACATAATGTAAAAGTAGAAAATATTTATTTTATCACTTTGGAAAAAACATGTGTTCCTCCTTATCTATATAGAATCACAAACAGATGCACATAAGCATAATATTTTATTATCTCTTTCTAAAAACAATGTGATAGTTCAATTATACATGATTTTTCTTGTGATATTCAAAATGACATAATTTGTAATTCTCCTTTAGAACCTTCATGAGATATGAATGTTATGATATGCAATGATTTTGTCATAGAATGTAATCCTAGGAAATGCAATGATAGTAATGATGATTACATTATATCTATGTTTCAAGTACATGGTAAATTATACCTATGAGTAAACCTTTCTAAACTATAATTATTCCTACCAGACATATTGTGTCTATGATGCATGCTATAGAAGGCATTCAAAAGTAAGCATTAAATCTTAATTTGAAACTTTGATCATGTCATAGTAATATTAATGATAATATCATTAATGACCAACCTCTTACATGAATTTTATTTGAGTATCCATACCCAAAAGAGTTTTTCATGCATATGTTTCCCTTATTTGATGGTCATAGAGACCCTACTAATCATTTAACATAATATGTATGTTATTTTGGTGATTAGCCAAATGAAAAACATATCTTATTAAATATTTTCCATAGGAGACTAATAATAAATTCTTTGGATTGCTTATATATTATTCCCAATGGTTATTTACATACCTTAAAAATATTATAAGATATATTCTTATCGGATTATTTCAAGTACAAAATGCCCAAATTAACATTGGAATATTTACAAGGCTAAAGCAAGGTCATGATGAGTACATTAGAGACTAAATTTTGTGATTCAAAAATATTTTGCATTCATTGAAAATATCAACCCTCATTTTTTGAATGCAATTTATATTTAACAAGGGTCTTATTTCTCCACTTAGATACATGCCATTTCATAGTCCTCACATTTATTTTGAGAAGTTATACATGGATGAACACCAATATGCATGTGATATAGATGGAAATATAACTCAAAAAGATGAATTGAATTCATCTTATTTATACTTAAAAAGTATTGACAAAGACTCGTACAATGAGAAATAATTTATAGAAGAGGGTTACACCAACATGGTTAATAAAAAATCACCTATTATTTCTCTTTAGATATAAGTTCATAGTAAGGAAAAATCGATAAAAATTTTACATAAAGGAAAAGAATTAGTTTATAGAGTGACACCTATAACAAAGGTACCTACTTATATCAAGAGTTAACCACTTAATTTTGATCACTTTAGAGATCAACCACATGCTATATTTCATACATTACTAGACAAAGAGATAAAAATTCTTCCTTTACATTACTATCATCCACATTACAAGTTCAAGAAGATAAAAGGTCAACCGTTTTGCACTTATAATGATATTAATGGACATTGTGATAAATATTTTTATGCTCTATGAAAAAAACTTATGTAACATATTGATATAGGAGTTATCACATTTGATAAAAATAGAAGGTATTCCTCTTCCACTTCTTATATTAGTTATTCTAAGAATACTGAGTCCTCCCAAGATGTTCCTAGTAAGGAATCAAAAGTCTATGAACATTTCAAGAAATAAAACACTAGAATAAGTCTTTATTCTAGTTCAAATTCTACCACAACCAAATTATCCCAATATTTTTATACTAGGGAACCATTAGTCATGCAAGCTATCAATAGAGGTGATACTTAAAGAGGCTTAGTCATTGATGTTAACAAAACATGGTATAAGTGTCCCTACATATTAAATATTTTATTCTTTCATAGTTCATACAATAATGTATTGTACTTCTAGAAAAACTATGCATAATTTTGGTTCTTGACATTTTGGATCAACATCCGTGATCTGTCTTTAGAATAAAGAAATAAATGTATCAAACATCCAAACCCAACACTTCTTTAAAGCTAAATAAATAGTTGTTAGAAAAAACTAACCATTGAAAAAAGATTCCTAAAACAAAAAGATACTATAATCAAATAAATGCATAAAGAGAAAGAGAAATAGAAATATAAAATAAAAATAATAAAACCTAACAAACTAATACATTAAAAAAATTAATGCTAAATAAAATATATAAATCAAAGATTATTATTCTTTTTCCAATTTTCTTTCTAAACACATATTAGAAAGAAAATTAGAAAAAATAAATAAAATCCTAAACAAACTAATTAAAGAAGAAATAGAAAAAGTGTAAGGAAAAATAAATTGAGCATATAGAAAATAAGAAAATAAAAACCTTTAACAAACTGATACATAAAAATAAAGATAAAAATAGAGATAAATAAAATTGAGCAAACCTAATGCAACAATTACAAGAATAAAAACAAACCTTTAAATTTTTTCAAAAAATACTAATTCCTATAAACCAAAGGTTTTCAACCATGGCTAATCCTAGTCCCTTCATCTCTATTTAAATTAATAGGGTGCTTTAAGATTTCAATGTATTCCCTATGTTTAATCTTTGAAATTGGTCCTCTACTACAATGACTAGCATCTTCAATGTTGATAGCATGTTTAGACTTACAAAAGTGCTCAATAAGCGTTTATTTATCTTTTCTTTCTAAATGGATATCAGCTGCATGTTCCTTAATTCTAGTTCACATAGACCCCCCTAGTTCTTCAATGTAAGGAATACCACAAGAATAATCAATAATGTAGACACCACCTCACAATTTAGGGTCCATAACATCCTTGGCAAACCTTAACATCTTACGTAAGTTATTAATGAGAAGGAAAGTGGAGTTTATGTTTTCGTGTTTAAGAATCTTAACTATCACGTTGGAAATGCCTTAAACATAAGGAAAATAAGATAATAGACCTTCCACTAAGGAATTATTATAACTGGTTCTATTCACATTATCTTGAGCTTGTTTGATAGCCTTAGCTATTTGTTTCCTTCTATAACCATTCAACCTAAAAACTCATTTCAAATACTCAATTTATTGATCAATGTTATCATTATCACAAATTTTAAAATCATTAGTGGTCAAATTTTTAAGGATCCCAACTTTGTGGGATGGATGATGATGAGAAGAGGCATTAAGGTAAAGGTCCGTATGAGTACCTTTTATATAGACCTTTCTAGTCAGGGAACCATCTTCGTTTTTAGTAATGAAGACATCTAGAAAATAAAGTTTACCATCCACCTCAATTTCTTTTGTGTCCCTACATACTCTATAAAAAATATAAATCCAAAATTTAATCATCTATGGAATAACTAAAAGTACAAGTTAATAGAGTATTACAGTAGCAGGGATTAGAACCATTTTGCATTTTTCAATAGTAGATTTGCCAACTAGATTATATCAAAATTATTTTTACAAACAATTTGTAAAATAAGTTATTATTACCATTATCACATATGTGATACTAACAAGCATAGATTATAATAAACACATAACATTATACAAGTGTCATACATCCATATTTTTACAATAATTATTCAAAATAATCAAATTATGAAACTCATAAATATAAAAAAATAAAGCATATAACACATTCAATTAAATAATAATAGTAATAATACATGAAAAAATATCTCATGTGTGTGTGGTTGATATATATATTATATTTTGTGTGTATGTATAAAAAAATCATATTTTTAGTATAAATGCCAATCATCGATGGGGGCATCCAAACCATCTAAAATATCACTACTAACTATACCTATAGATTATGAATTCACATCTCCATATCCTCTTGTTGATCCATGGTATCAAGACCAAGACCTATATCACTTGAGATAACTCTCAATAAATCATATCTAAACCATCACATGTGTATGGTCATACTGTAAAGTAAAAAATCACTCAAGTAAATCCATCAATAGGTTAGAATGATGAGAAGGGATAGGTCATCTACTTATCTTAGCCTAAAAATCATCTTGCTCACTAGAAAGTATAATATACATAGTGGAAGTAATGGAATAAGGATCAAATAAAGGTGCATAAAAATATGTTCAACCCACTCAACTAGTCCACCACCAACTATATCAAATAGCACATTTTATGTCAAAGTACAAATGGCCCCATATACCATTATAGACTAATATTCATCACTTGTAATACCAATTACATGAATATATTAGAAACCAACTATAAAAATATCAATAATTAACATAATAAAAATGTCTATAATCATGTAAGTACTCACACTCTAATACAATAGTAAAAAAAATTAGCAATAAGGCTATCCATGTCAATCAGTTGTGTTGCAGGCTTGAGTGTAGGCTATGGTGCAAGTGGTGATCCTAATTCAACTCCACCATATTTATTTCATCCACTTTGTGTAGGGGCATAACACAAGGATCACCTACTATAATTAGAAATAATGCATCCCAATAAGCAGTCATCCACCAATGTGTATATACTAAAGTACACCCCACATCATCACCTGATACTAGTGAAACCATAAGATCCCACTCCCTCATTATTTAAGGATCTTGGTCAACACCTATTAGACTTGGAATTAACCAACTATGATTACTACTCGAGTACTCCATGTCCATGGGTAAGGCACTAGGGGCACATCTTGAATCAATCCAAACTAGCACACACCATACTCATATTAAAATCTTTTAGCAAAACCAAGAATTAATCCTTCAACCAGACACTGACTCATATGTGATGAAAATCTCTAAAAAAATTTTAAATCCCATATACAAATGCCTAAAAATTATTTATAGAGTCAATCTATCCAAAATAAATTTGTACTCCATATTGCTCAATCACCACCATAATGGTAAATGCTCAATGAGATGCAAAAAAATCTAGATGAGCCCAATCTCCATGAGGGATACCAAATTTATGTACCACATTGATATGCTTATATTCCCATACATGTAACAATGTGACTACTTCAATACCACCATCATGAACCTCCAAAGTAAATCTATACAAATCTTGATATAAGTGGGTTAGCATGTTATGCCCCGAAAAAATAAAGTATAACTCTCCTCAATATAATGAAAAATATCATATGTGTGATATGAGATTGCCACATATCATCCATAAATTATTAAAAAATATTAAAGCATACGACATATAAAATTCTGCAATTATGGAATGTTTGATCACACATTCTGATTAAGTAACATAATACCACCCTAATCAACATGCTACCATCTACCTATCATATACGTATGAGATCATAACATATATGCTAAACCATATATATTTATCACCATAGTTATGTTTATAGAAATGAGTAATCATAAGATACACCATATATCCTCTAGTGTCACAATCATCTCATATATGAGGAACTAAAAATTACAAGTATTAGGATTCCACCTTTCAACCATTGCTATCATCAAGTGCATGTTATACATAATTTGGCCTAATCAACAAACATGTGTTAAACCCACCTCCTCTATTCTATGTTAATAAACATAATCTAATGCAAACTCCATAAATGTATTCAGATGCCATCCTCCTCAAAACTCTCGTGTATGTAAACAACATTGAAAAATAAAACACACAAATAAAGTCATTAATTTCAGATTAGAATAAATGAAATATACATGAAAACATATCTATTATAATTTTTAAAAGGAAAAATGAAAAAAATAACTCAAACAATTGGAAACAATAGACTGTAATGTCCCATATCAGACAATATCATCCCATTAAGGATAGTATCATTGGAAACCTAGCGATACTAACCTAATACATCAAAATCATCAAATCTACATTATGGAATTACAAAAAGGACAAAATATTAAAATTTTAAGAAATAAAAAAATCATAAAAACATAATCCAAATCATACAATTTACTTAAAAAATTGAGTGATTTTGATACATACTAGCTCGTCCACTATTTGTGCCTCTAAGGCAGTCTAAAAATGCTCGAATTGAAGTGGCAAAGAATCCCATCAATTAGTCATGTTAGTATTTCAAATCTCAATTTTTATAATGCAACATTGAAAATGAAATTAAAAAACCTTTTTAATACTACTATTTATATGAGTCGAATTTTTCCTATACTATTTATTATTTCAATTATTGATTAAATCTTCTACAAATAATATCTTGAACATAGTTTATTGAAAACATGTCCCATAAATTTCATGGGGACACACGTGACTTGTTATATCACATCATAAAACTACTTGATTACCAAAGTTAAATTAAAAAATTAATCAATTTTTATATATTAAAAATCAAGATATCTCTATATGAATGTCATTGCCTTTGGCAATGATATTATCAATCGAATGTGCTTGTTTCCCAAACTATCATCCATATCATATTGTGACTAACATGACTTGAATAATGAGAACATTCAAATATATTACTTGATTGTATAATCATTCTAATTGATCAAACTTATATATTTCGATCTGATCAAGTCAATAATATTATCTCTTGCCTTGAAAGGGAGGCATACAAGGGGAAAACTAAAATATTGATACTTATAATTAATCACCATAGTTTAGATATTAAATTATTCATTATTCCATAATTCAACCTTTTAGTATTTTAGATATTATAAATGAATCAAATGCATGAGAAATGGGGAGAAATTTTAGGGGCATACAATATACATATGTATGTATATTATATACGACATATTCTGAATGATACATATTACATTTTTAGAGATTTTAGAATGATTCTTGTATATATTATGGGGGCATATGTCATACGTATGTATTCACATTATAGGAACAAATTATAGAACATTCAGGGTCCATATATACACAAACTTATACATGACAGTTACAACTAACATCTGTATACAATGATAAATTTACATCTATTTAATGTTAAGTTTCCCTATTTATCATATGGATGCATAACACGATATATAAGTGACAAATTCAAAATTCACACATTATACTATTTCAAATTTAGGGGGCATGATATAGATTCAAGCCATACCCATAAATACTTGTTATCTATGGCCATGATAGGGGCATGGATGTTATCCATTCTCTAATTATCATGAGTATATGAACTAATGAAAAAACTAAAAATTGAATAAAAATCCATTTGTAGTGGCTGAATTAGTTAAAGTACATAATGCACGTTGGATATTTTTCAACTTCCAACATTATATCCTACAAATCTATTATGGATTTCAACCCATTTTGATCTTGGGTTTACAAAGACTAATAGTGTAAATTGAGGGTTTTGCATCCATCAATGGGTTACCCATTTTTTTATTTATGCTAAAAAGGACAAAAATGTAAATTAAGTTTTATACATCCCTATTAAATGGGTTCTATTTTCCATACATGTTCAATTTTTTTGGGACTTTATCACCCTTAATTCACCATTGTTTCGATACAAGAATAAATTTATCCAACAACAAGGTTACTTGAGTCAACAACTAGAGGATTCTACGTCCTTCAATGGTTATACTCATCGAATTTACCACTTTAAAGCTTATTTATTTCCCAAGTTAGGAAATGAATAAATGCTACAAGTTCCTTGTTTTTCTCCATGGTGACTAGGTCAATCCTTGGCCCTTGACATTTTTATTTCTTGATGGTAAACAAATACTCCATGAGCAATGTCACATGAAACACATATCGGTGTTGTTATTTCATAATTAATATTTTTAATATTTTATTTATGATTATACCTTTTATTTATTTTGAATATTAATATATTTAATTACATACATTTTCTTTTTGTAGGAACACTTTAGATCATTATGATGAAAGACAAGTCCACATTGTGATCATCTACATAAGTTTACAATATGTTTTCCATTTTTATATAGTATTTTTAGTTTCATTAAAATGCTTTTTTAAATGGGGATAAATGTAGACATCTAAATTTGGCACAAACCTTGTCTTACAATGTCTTTTAGCCACTTTTCTTATATGGGTCTCTATTTATGAATTAAGTATTTAGTGGTGCATGTCTTTTATGTTTTATGTTTTAATTATTAATTTTATATGAATTTTTGGTACTTTTTTTCTATCTAGATCACTTTAGTGTTGTTTTAAAAATAGATATCTCTAACCCCTTTTACCATTTTGAGGTTATTCTTATCCTAGGTCAAGACTAACCAGTCATATCAAGATCTACCACCAATCTTGACCCATTCCAGTCAATCTTGACCCTTGATAATTTAAATTAATTTTTGAGCATGTTTACTTTTATAGTTTTTTCTTTAGTCCTTTTGATTTTCTTTTGGGTCTATTTTAGTGAACCATTAGGTCTTTAATTCAAAATCAAAAGATTCATTATATACATATTTGCTATGATGCATTTAGGATACGTATTTTCACATTTAAAAGAGTAATAAAAAATTACTTATGGATTTCATTTAATTATTAGAGCTAAAACTTAAGTATTATTGTATTTTGCATACTTGTGTTAAGGGTAAATTAGGAAAAAGAACATCTAGGATTTATTACACTTTTACACATGTACACATTAGCAAGAGAACTAGATTTGACTTTGAGCTCCCTTTAGAGAATTGTAAATGTAGTTTAATTATTGATATTTCAATAGGGATTGACCAAGGTTATTCTAACTCAATCCCATTTGACTGTCCCTATTAGTGTAGTGCTTTTTCCCAATGGGTTTTGCTTACACGGCCTTATGGACATTCTATGTCAATTAAGCTTCCTTAGGTTAGTTATAAAATGGTCACATAGGTTAATTTAATTTTAATATAATTATCTAATTAGAAAAATTAGAGGCTTCCTCATGTTGCCCTAATTTTCTCTATATGTACCCCACTTTTCCAATTTGGAAGGTTAGATAGGTTAATGTGATTTTATTCAAGCATGTCATATTTTGTAATATTGTTGTGTGAAGACAAGATTCTTCCTCCTTTTCAATTTATCTATGATTTCAATGCTCCATATATATATATATATATATGCTTAATCTTCAATGCAAGGATCCAAGATCATGACCAATCTGACATGGTATCATATCCATTTTTGCTAGTATTGAAACAATCTTTGTGGTGAAATCTTACATACATTTGCTATTCCAGCATAAATAAGGGTTTGGTGGGATTCCTTGGAGAATTCATGCAAAACTTTCTACTAGATATTTAGATCTCAAAAATGACTATGCCCTTAGTTTTATAAGATGCTAAAACTCTTGGATCAACTACAAACATGACCTAGTTCTAGAATAATCATTTTTCCTTTCTTTTTAGCATCTCAAGGCCCCATTTTTCATTTTATATATAAATCCATACTTCACATGTTACTATGTAAAAACTCCTAGGTTTTATTCCTTAGGTCAAAATCTCAAATGGGTCTCTTCTATAATTTCCATCATTGAATTATTTTAGATGTTTTGAACTTTCCCTGGTTTGCATGCCATCATACCTCTACATTACTCAGATCTATAGTTGATCTACCTCATGTTGCATACATAAGAGAGTACACTAACCAATCTAGACTTTTGAAGGGATATTACTTAGATATTAGACTAAATCAGGCTTTCAACAATGAGTAACTTCACTTTTTTAAGTTGAGTTGTTTGATAAGTCTGCTTACTTGCCCATAGAAGAAATTGAACTTGTATGCTTACTTGAAAATTTGTGAAGTTGAGTAATCAGGGTGCCAAAACCCAGATTACACTACTATAGACACCCTTAGACTTATAAGGGGTCATTAACTGTAACTTCACCTACCTCAAGCAATGTAAGTCTAAAACTCTAGTGTACACTACAAAAGACCAACTCAGACTTGTGGGGGTCTATTGCTAACTCAAGTTTCTAAAGGGTGATTACTTTTAGAAGTCAAGTAGAGCAGGTCTAAAACTCTAGTGTACATTATAAAAGACCAAATCAGAGTTGTGGGTGCTTATTGCTTACTTAGGTTTTCAAAGGTTGATTACTTGTAGAATTCAAGCAGTATGGGAAGTTTGATTACTCTTTTGAGACTGACCTGGAATGTGTAAAAGTAAAAACTTATAAGTGCCATAAATTTCAATTCATAACTTTGTTTTGGGTTCTATTTTTTTTTAAAGTGCATATTTTTCAAGCTCTACGTATTGGTGGTATTGTTTTAGGTCCTTTATACCATTCATTTAATTCATGGTGTAATGGCTTAAAACTCGCTTCAAACTTTTTATACCTTTCTTGGATGCATTGTCTAAGGGGGGTCTTAGTTATAGTTTAAGGGGGTACTAGTATTATGTGCAATATTTTCTTTTATTTCATCTCAATTTTGTAAATTATCTCAATCTAATCTACACTACTAGATCTAAACTTGATTGAACCACTCGTACAATTTAACTATCTCTATTGAAAGTCTAAAATGCATCTCACTTTGAGAGGTAAAGGACTCTATTGGATCACTATGGGTGAGGAAACAAAGACATCTATAGATGCAAAAAGGTTAAGTATTACAATAGATGTGATGAGGCCTATGGGTTCTTATGCCTATCAATGTCCCCTGATCTCCTATTTCATGTTGAATCTACAAAAAATCTCAATGAAGTCTGGACCATCTTAGACAAGCTTTTTAGAGTGCAATACATCATGAGGGGTCATGACCTAAAGAATGATCTCATCACATGGATCCCTAGGTGACTATGACACTGTACAATACTTCTTTACAAATTTTAAATCACTAAGACTATAGTTGAAACAATGTGGCTTTGAGAAAATAGATGACCAATTGATTCTATTCATGCTTACAAAACTAGGTCATGACTTTTAAGTTTTCATCTCTACATTTCATGCTACCAAATGTGCACTTGGATCCACTTGGAAAATGCCATCATTCAATGAGTTTGTTTTTGATCTGACTTGGGAGTAAAATAAGCTAGTTCAAATGGGTGCACTGAAGTCTTCAAAATCATATGCCTTGATTGTCAATTAGGACAAGAAGAAGCCTTCTAGTAGTGACAAATATGAAAAAAAAACTATCTAAACTAGATCATGAGCACAAGAAGAATAACAAATCAGATGTCAAGTCTAAGACATCATCAAATGAGTCCTTCTCAAGAGGGAAACCTAAGAAGGAGAAACACAAATGCAACTTTTGAAAAAAAACTTGGGCATAACGAATCTCAGTGCATGAAAAAAAAGATTGACACCTTGACTAAGATGTTTGAGAAGAATAACATTAGTGTTCCTGATCCCTCAACTCAAAACACATTCACACAAGATTATATCAAGTCTAAAGATATAAAAAATGGTAAAAACAAGGGCAAGGCACTTGTTATAGTAGCTTCTCAATGTTCGACTTAGTTTATTGACTCAAGTGCTTCCTATCACATGGCCTCCTTAGAGGATCTATTTTTAAAAATAGAGCCATGTTTCATGCTTTCAATTCTTATGGGTGATGACACTTTGGTAGAATTCAGTGGTAAAGGATCAATTAAATTAAGTGATGAGACATTCAATGATGTTTTGTGCGTTCCTTCACTATCCACTAATCTTATGTTGGTGTACCAAATCACTCACATAGGTATAGGGAAACAAGTTGACTTCACACTTAATTTAGTGGTTATTAAGGAGATATATAATGACACTAAAGTGGCTTAGAGGAAGGCTAATAATTAGTCTAGGCTATATACCTTCTCATAATTTGCCCTAGATCAGCCCTTAGCTATACTACTTACTCATGTAGATGGAGTGAGCAAACTATGGGATGAATGGTTTAGCCATTTAAATTACCATTATCTAGAGCAACTAAATCATTATAACATGGTTTCAAGATTGACTAAAGTCAAACTCTCATATGGCTTATGCAATGGTTGAATTCTTGATAAGCATATTGAAGAGAAATATGACAAGGGCAAAACAAGTAGAGCTGAACAAAAATTCAAAATTATCCACAATGACATAGTAGGTCTATTTCCAAAACCTTTATTCAATAAGAACATATACATGCCCACATTCATTGATGAATTTTTAAGGTATACCTAGGTGTTTTTTATCAAAAAGAAATTTGAGGTCTTTGATCACTTTAAGGACTTCAAGGCACCTGTGGAGAAGTAGTCAAATTATTCCATCAAAATCTTAAGGATTGACAATGATGGGGAGTATGTCAACAATAGGTTTGAGTAGTTTTTCACATCATAGGGGATTAAGATAGAACATGTGGTTCTATATAGTCCTTAGCAAAATGGTGTGGCCAAATGCAAGAACCATTCCTTTAAGGAAATGGCCAACTGCATGCTTCAATCAAAGTCTCTTTCTCATCAATTTTGGGTTGAAGCAATCAGTTGTACATGTTACATTTAGAATCACGTTCTACACAAATCCTTGAAAGGAATCACTTCTTTTGAATATTGAGATGGTCACAAGCCCACAGTGGATCACTTTTGAGTTTTTGGAACACCAACAATGGTCCGTATTCCTAAGAAGAAATGTAAGGAAATGGACCCTTATAGTCAATATTGTATCTTTGTGGGGTATCTAAAGGGTGATAAGGGAGACATGGCTATCCACCATAAAACTTATAATTTTTTCATTGAAATGAGTGTTAAGTTTTTTGAGGGCCCACTTGAACTCACTACTAGCACTCTAGACTCTTCAAAAGTCTCACTAGACATTGATTCCACCTCAAATAGTGACTTGGATCCACCTCAAAATCCCCATGATGATCAGGATGAATCTTCTTATTCAAGTTCAAGTGAAGAGAGAAGTGATGATAATTATCCTCCTCCATATCACACTCACACTTTAGATGATGATAACTCACCTCTTGATTCTCTAATCTCATATAATTTTGGTCCCACTTGAGACAAAAAGACACTTCAAAGTCCTAGGAAATGGGTTGGAAATACATCAAATACAAGGCAGACACGTTCATAGTTTTAGGGGAGTCCACATGCCTACCTAGCCATTTCCTTAGATTTGTAAACCTTTCATGAGGCATCTGGAATTCTAGAATGGGATTCTACTATGCAAAACGAGTGTAGTTCCCTAATTAAGAATAAAGCATGGGACTTGGTCCCTCTTCCTAAAAGAAGAAAATTGATCCATTGAAAATGGGTTTATCAGACTAAGTATGGTGCAGATGAGTCTGTTGATAAGTAAAAATCTTGTTTATTTGAAAATGGGTTTTCACAATTGCCTAACATAGACTATACTGATACATTTTCTCATGTAGCCAAGATGATGTCTATCAAACTCACTCTATCCATCACAACCACACATTAGTGGGATGTTCACCAAATGGACATCAAGAGTGATTTATACATGATGACATCAAAGAAGAGATTTTCATGGAAAAACTATAAGGCTTTGTGGAATATTCCTCCTTGGTCTGTAGACTCAAAAAATATATCTACAAACTCAAATAGTCCCCATGGGCATGGTATGATAAGATGGACTTCTTTCTCCTCATAGTCAGGTTCAATAGATGCCACTTAGATCCGAATGTTTACATCTTGTGGAATGATGATTCTCTATGAATCCTAGTTCTCTATGTGGATGACTTATTGATTATAGGGTAGTCATGATCATCCATCTTAGCATTGAAAACTACACTTTTAGATATATTTTCAATGATAGACATGGGATTGTTACATTACTTTCTTGGGATTGAAATCATTCAGTCAGATTCCAAGATAACCTTATCACAATCCAAGTATTCTCTTTATTTATTTCAAGGTTTAACATGGTTTAATATAAGCTAGATCCTACTCCCTTCTTATTTGGTGTAAAGCTTGAGTTTGATTGTATTACAACATTGGTTGATGAAACTCCATATCAAAAACTTGTGGGTAGTCTTATCGATCTCACACACACTAGACCTAACATATCTTATGCAGTTGGTAAGGTCTCCTAGTTTATGTAAGAGCCACATGAATTATATTAGAAAGTAGTTAGGTAGATTCTACACTACATTCAGGGTTCACATAACTATGGGATACACTACAAAGTAGGAATAGAGGTTGATTTTATCAAATACATAGATTCAGATTAGGTTAGAGATATTCAAAGTCAAAAGTCCACTTTAGGCTATAGTTTATCACTTGGTTTGGGTACAATAATTTGGTCAAGGAATAAGTAGCATGTAGTTACTTTATCATCTACAAAGGCATAATATAGAGGGACTATCAATTCTACCACTGAGGCAATCTAGCTTTAGGGAATTCTCAGTGAGTTTGGTATCCAGTTTCATAAGGTAATAATAATCTACTGTGAAAACCAAAACACTATCTATATTTTTAGGAATATGGTTCTCCATCAAAGGACCAAACATATAGAGATTCACATACACTTCATCAAGGAGCTTATCAACAAACAAGTCATTAATCTTTAGTACTATCTAACATCAGAGTAGATTGTAGATATTCTAACCAAGCCCTTCATAGAGAGTAAATTTGTTCATCTACAAGTTCTCATTGGGGTTAGGACTATTCCAACTTCTTCTTCCTCCTATGGATTTTCTTCACTATGTACTTGGGTACCTCATCAGGATTTCAATGTCGAGACCCAATTCTCATCTCGCCTAAGCTATTCTTAAGGGGGAGTGTTAATGTAGTGTTTTTTTCCTAATGGGTTTTTCCTACATAGCCTTATGGCCATTATATGTCAATTAAGCTTCCTTAGGTTGGTTATAAAAGGGCCACATAGGCTAATTTCATTTTAATGTAATTATCTAATTAAGAAAATTAGAGGCTTCCTCATGTTACCCTAATTAGGTCACTAAAAAGGTAAAACCCTAATTGATAATTAGAACCCACTTAAAGTTAAAATGACTTCTAATGAATTAATTAACTAACCTAAGATAAAAAGATGTGTAGGTAAAACCACTAGGTGGGAAAATGCCTATATTAACACCCCCCTGAAGCATAGCTTAGGTGGGTAAAAGAATTGAGTCCTGGTAATAAGTCCTGATGAGGTTCCCAAGCACAATGTAACTCACATAAACTAGGGTAAAGGGGAAAACCCATAGGGAAAGAACTCCTTACAAAAAGAGAGCAAAGAAGAGAAGAGAGATAAAAATCCACACTAAGGTCTACAATTGACTGTAGCCACTCTGTGTCCCCCAGAGGAATCCTTGGAAGTGATTGTAAATTAGAAGTAGATTCAATGAAGAGTGGTTCACCCTGAAACAATGATTTTTTATTCCAAGTGCCTGATGGATATTCAACCAAGGTGTAATTATTATGAAAGGAATGATTCTCATACTATGATGTAAATGGGCCAATTTCTCTATGCCAAGATAGTGCACTAGAAGTAGAGGCAAAGAAGGTCTATGGAATTCTCTATAACTGTGGAATAGACTGCTTGATGTATAATGTATCCTAGATTAATAGACCATTTCCATATAATTTTAGAAGTAGATCAGAGGTAGGTGGATTATTAACTAACTCTTGAATATCTAGAAAGTGACAAGGAGATGGTGGAGGTGTGTCTACTTCACTACTATAGTCATTTGTAAAAGAAAAGTTGTTAATATTAGAAAAAATCTCAAGATTAGAAGTGTTAACAGGTACAAGTGAGTTTAAAGAGGAATCTAAAGAATTTGAAGGAGAATCAAAATAAAAATGTGAGAAGCTATATAACTAAGTTTGATGATTGACCTGATTATGGTCCAAATAGATATTTTGATACTGCTCATAATGATATTACTTAACCAAGTAAGCAAAAATAGAATAATAAATCATAATTATATGGAAATATATAATAAAATATGAATAATAGATGAGTCACTTCAAGTGGGAAACCTCCCAAATGCTTGCAATAAGAAATGAATCCTCTGATATGATGATGAACAAGTAACCCTACCTCCTATTTATTGTCTACCAAGGCCATATACAACCCATAGGCTGACCTAATAAGGATATGAGTGCATAGATAAATGTAAAATAATATGCAAAAGGGTTACACAAGCCACAAGTTGGCTACACATATCCCTAGACATGCCGACAATTAAAGGCATAACACACTCCACCTTGTGAGTAAGAAGATATCCAAGCATCCTTGCAAACAAAAATATAGAGCTATTGATAAGAGGAAACCTGATCTAATGGAATGGTTTAGGATAAATCTATTTGATTTGAACCCATTGATAATGAGGGTAGCCAAATCTTCTAAAAATAAAGTATGAACTGATAACATAAAAAAATGGCCAAAACCTAAGACTTGAAGCATGCCCAAAATATATGGCCACTCAATCCTATCAGAGGATTTCTAAAGTATAGTTTGAACAATATGGTTCAATAACAAGAACTCCACACCAAAATTTCCTTCTCATACCAGAATGTATCCATTCTTAATGAAGTTGGTTTGCCTTATTCCAATGATGGCAGGTAGGATGAAATGAATATAGTTCATAAGGGATATGGCAAGGATTTTAGAATACACAATGAGGAGGGTGATGGGACATAAAACCAAGGTGAGTGATTTGGTAGACTGATAGGAGATTAGTTGAGAGTGAGGGCACACTTAGAACATTATTTAATGTTCCACCAATCACTTCAATATACCCTCTCTTGAGAACCTTTTTAGAAGTGTTGTCACCCAGTTGTATAAAGGACATGTCACATGGTTCCAAGGAACTAAACTCAATCGGTGAAGAGGCCATGTGATGTGAATCACCAGAGTCAATGACCCATGTAGGTGTAGTTGGAGGCACAACTACAACTAAGGCTTTTCCCTTTTCTTTCCCCTTGTTACTCTCTTTTGCCTTTTTTTTAGAGTCATTTGCTTTAGTGGATTCATGGGTTGATGAAAATAGTTTGAAAAAATTAAGAACACCTATGTTGTTCTGAATAAGAAGGCTAGTGAGGTAGTCAATTTGTTTTTTTAAACATTTACTCTCATCATGCTTACCTGAGCAATGCCCACATTTGATCTAATCTTTCTTTGGCTTATGATTGGAAGAAGAGGTGGAAATATTTGCATCCTTCTGATCCTTTTTCTTACTCTAATTTCTCTCTCTGTTGTTAGAATCCTTATCTTTCTTAGCAAGTAGTGCATGAGATTTAGATGAATTCATTGTGCCCATCTATATTGATTTATCTTACTCTTGAATTAGGTCACCAACAAAGGTATCTAAGAAGGCATATTCTATATTGTTTCAAGAGCATTCCTAGTGGCATGGAAAGTGGACACAAATATAGAATATTTAGGACCTAGTTTAGAGAGTATTAATAGAATAAGTTGTTCATCTTTCTTTTCAATTCTATATGCTTTTAATTGTAATCTCAAAAGTTTGAACTTGGTGAAGAAGTCTTGAATAGTGTCAAAGTCATCTGGGATCAATCTAATGAGCTCATTTTCTAGTTCATGTCATCTCATCACAGCCTACATCTAAAAGAGCTTAGTGAGTTGGGTACACACTTTAGTAGCTGTTTTGGAAGATTCAATGTGAAAGCATAGATCTAGGGAGATGGAAAGACAAAATAGTCCACAAACTTTGTCATAACAGCTAAAACATTTGATTTTCACTCTAATATCATTAGGTTTAGTCTTAGTGCTCATTATAATTTGATGGTAACCCTTGGATTACAAGATGATTTCCATTTTTAGTTTTCATTCATGATAATTAAATGGTGTAAGCAGACTAACAAAGAATGAATCCATAGTGTAGAAGTAAATATTGTTGTATTAATTAAAGAAAAATGTTGAAAAAGAATACATAACACAACATAGTACTCCCTTAGAACTATCAGTAGTGACCCCCCTGCATGTTTCCAATACAAGCACACTCATAAAGATGTTGGATTCAACCAAAAATGGGTCTTGAGCAATAGGTGCATAGGTACAAGGAACTAGAGGAACATTATATTCAATCGATATTACATTCAAGAGAGAGTATAATAGGGATGAAGTGAGATTTAATCCATTTCACCATGAAAAAATGGATGTTATAAAAACCAAAATAATACCACTAATGCATAGAGCTTAAAAAACTATGCACTTTCAAAAAAATAGCACCCAAAATAGAGATATGGAGTGAAAGTTATGGCACGTACAAGTTCTTACTCCCACATATTCTTAGACCCTTTCTAAATTTTTTTTACTCACTCAATCTTTCTATATTGAATTACTTACTCGAGGTTCTGAAGGAGCTTTAATTACTTGCGGTTCCAAATGACTGCTACTCAGGTTTTTGAACAACTACAGCTTTTGGCTATCCAGCAACTGTAACTTTTGGCTATCTAGCAACTGCAACTTTGCGTTTTGGAATAACTACAACTTTAAGCTTTTAAGCAACTAAAATTGCAAGGTTTTGAACAACTACAACTTCAAGATTTTGGACCTACTTTACTAAACAAGTAATTACCCTTCACAAACCCAAGTTAGTCTATAGTAGTGTAAATCAGGTTTTCAAACCTACTTTATTGGATAAGTAATTACCCTTCATAAACCTAAGTTGGTCTACAATATTATAAGCTAGGTTTTTAGACCTACTTTACTAGATAAGTAATTTCCCTTCACAAATCTTAGTTGGTCTACAACAGTGTAAATCGAGTTTTTAGACCTGCTTTGCTGGAGAACATGAATTATAAGTAGTCAAAGGTTAAAAGTCTGATGACTTTTCCAAGCAAGTTGTCAAGTTTTGGAAGTTTAATTACTTCCAAGTTGTTAGGGTTGTGAATTTTGATTGCTTAAGTCACCAGATTTTTGGGTTTTGTAGGCTCTTCTACTCATCCATCAGACATCTAACTAGCAAGAATAAAATATGATTTCTATAAAATCTGTGAAATTTCTCAAAAATATAATAAAAATCCATTTTAGATCTCAAAAAACCCACAAAAAATATGAAGGTAGATTTTTCATCAATGGCCTTTTGACATGAGTTTTGAGGTAGAGAAGAATCATACCTCTAGAGTCAAAAAGTGGCCATAAATTTTTGAACTTTCTCAAAAATATAATAGAGACTCATTTTAGATCTCAAAAAACCTAGAAGGACTATGCAACTAGATTTTTTATCTAAGATCATTTGACATGAGTTTTGAGGTAGAGAAGAATCACACCTCTAAGGTCAAAAACATGGTTGTACAAAAGAAAAACTAGCAATGGTGAACGCAAGAAGATCGTGCTAAAAGAGACAAATGCATGAGGCTATCAGAAAATCCTTAGTACCATGTTAGAGTTCATCAAGATCTCTGAATAACGAGCATGTAGTAATGTCAAATTCTTGTAGAGGCAAAATGAGAGCTCTAAAAACTGAAATATTCCATGAAGGAAATGTTTGCATTAACCAACTTAGAAAAATAAAAAAGTACATATAAGGTAAAATTAGGTCACCAAAAATTTAAAACTCTAATTCAAAATTAGAACCCACTTAAAGGTAAAATGACCCCTAATGACTTAATTAATTAACCTAAGTAAGCTGAAAAGACATGTAGGCAAAACCACTAGGTGGGAAAATGCCTACACTAACATCATGCATGAAAAATAACTACCTACATAAAATGGAAATTTTAGAATTGTTGAGGTAGTTAAAACATTTCTACTTAAAATAATTCACAATTTTATTACCTTTAACAAAACTCTTCTTTTTGTAAAGAAGGACCTACCACATCTTCTCATTTAGGATGTTTGGATCATCCTAGACTTGATCTTGTCTTTGCAAACCCATATGTATTTTAAAATCAACCTCTTGACTATGATTATGTGAGATATATGTGCTTAGTAAGTGGTTGAAGAGATCCAATTCACATATTTATATCTTCAAGAATAGTAAACTAGTTAACTAAGATTTATAATGAATATTATTCTAAAGTTTTGATCATACTTCTCTAATTTATAGGCTTTTGGTCCCTAAAATTTTAGAACCAAATTGAGGTGAGGAAATTTCTTCCCCACATTCTCCTTCAAATAAAATTTTAATTTCTTTTGTAAATGTAATTTTACCCCGACTTTCTAATGTTCTTTCCCTCCTCTCTTTGTCCCTCTATCCTTCTTTTGAAACAACACATATTTATCCAATTATTCTTGATGTTTTGGACTAATATATTTAGTTTATGGTATAAAATTACCTTCATCTTCATCTATCATGAAAATTTCAAAGAGACTTAAGTTTTCAACATTCAAAACTATCTTTATGTAAGGAGACAATTCTAATATGAAGGAATTATTGCCCACTTTCTCTAAAATGACAACTAGTCCATATATAAGAGGCTTAAGCTTATCAATTTTACCTTAGAGCATTTCTATACTCAAATACAACAATACGTTATATTTAACAAGGAAAATTTTCTCAATCCAATGCTGATCATGCTTTCTTTTATACTTGGCATGTGACTCTAAATTATTTTGTAGCTGGAGGTGGATTTTTTTAATCTTTTATATTAATCTCTCATATTTGTGGATATATGAATCAAATTTCTCTTGTCCCATGTATGAATGTCTCCAAAAAACATCAACTTCACGTGGATTAATACACCTATATGTTTTAAATGGATATTTATCATTAGAGGAATGAATAAGCCTACTAGAGGAATATTGAATATACACCAAGTTTTCTTCCTAAGTCTTAAGAAACTTATTGTTATCCCATCTCAATAGATATATTAGTTTTATATTGACCACTGATATCTTCCCATTAGTTTGTTGATGATAATCGATAGATATATTCAATATAGTATTCATATTCTTCCATAATATAGACTAAAATATTCCCCAAAATATTGAATCTTGATATGAGATAATGAAACTTATTAGGCCAAAGTGAACCCACACGTCAACCAAATAAAAATGTAGTTACATTTCTACCATTAAAATTATTATTACGAGGAATAAGAACACACATCCTACTAAAATGGTCTAAAACTATAAACATGCTTTCCCATGCTTGGGGATGATGGGGCCAAGAGTGAAAAAATTCTAAAACACTGGCTAAAATTTTAAGGAATAATATTGACTAGCAAAGATAATTATAATTCTTCATTATCTTTCAAAAATAATACATAGGTTATTTTATTATTTCATAGCTCGAAGATAGAGTTGTAATACAAACAAAATTTCTACTAAAATAAAAGACAATCTTAGAGTTAATTAAACTTACTAATTTTAGAAGTTTTCAAAACATGTTATATTTTGTTACTTTTTCATGCAAGATTGGATGGGACTATAAATATTTGTTTCTCTTATACATATTTAAAATAGTCCTAAGAGTGACATGAAACTATAAGTTCATGCCTAGTTATAAAAAAAGTAAATATGAAAAATTATAGAAATACCAAAAAATAACTTAAAATTTAATTTTTAGCCTTTCAAATATCTTGTTTGGTCTTGAAATCATTTCAAATATCTCACTATGTGGCTAGCATGACTTACAATTTCATGAAATTTTTTGATATCTAATTTTAAAAAGTGTTCAAATGGATTCCCAATTCAAAAGTTGTGAATTTTATAAGATATGCTCCATCATTAGAAAAAGAACCAGTAATGATATGTATTGTAGATACTAAAATTTGATTTATATATAATATTGGTCTTGTATACGTAAGAAATACCTATCAGGGATATACCGTTTATTTTTAGAGCCTCCTACTACTGAAAGGCTCATATTCTATATCTCACTATGACCAATTGTTTATCTTATGGTCCAACCCTATCATTTGTGATGACCTAGATCTTGTGCACATTATAAAAAACTTAAAACTTAATATATATCATTCACTATCAGTTCCAAATCCTTAGGATCTTTCTAGTATACTAGACACTTGTGTCCCACATAGGGATAATTTCATGGATGTAAGTGTCCAAATTATTATCTATTATCCATACCTCAAATGTCATCTAATTTTCAAATCTTTCGAGTACTATGGGTTATCCCATTTGTTTTATTTAACCCTTTCATGAGATATTTTAAAAAGGGATGGTATAAATATAAAATAAAGACCATTCATTATCACCAAGTCATAATATAAAATCTTATCAAGCACACATCTAGAAAATCACCTTTATGGTATTCAAAACTACCCTATTCTTCCCTATTTATATATCAGTCATATGATCAATCATATCATAGGTATGAATCATTCAAAGAGCAATCCATGATCAATATTTGTTGAGTTAGAAGCTAGAATATTGTATACCCTTGTATATAACATATTGCATCCTTGTACACACATAAGACAACAATCAAGGGAGAACCACATATGTTTGAGGTCCTATTTGGAGTAGTGTATATGTAAGAAGTGATCATAGATATAGGATTCCTTAATATCAACTCAATTTCATGAGCCCACTAACCTATTTTTTTGTAAGGTACAAAGAATTGATGTGAAGAGCTAGGGTTTAATCCATAAACGGTCATTACAACCTATGAATATCAATAGAATATATAAATATAAAGGTGAAAAAAACTCATATATATCTAAGTGGTAACTTTACAATATAATTAATATTCCACACTAGATAGATCTATTGACATTAAGACACCTGTGTTGATGCAAGTATCCCAAGGTTGATGTAAGTATATAGGCCTCCAGAAAAAATATTTCTATAATATAACAACAAGATCTTGATCTTATTCACATTTATTTCCACCTCTGCATATATCATATATACATTCACATTTAGTGATAATCTGACTATTATCTCTTCCTAGTGTTTATGCAATTGAATTGATGTTTTAAATGTACTCTTTATATTTATCATAACATAACCTTTTAATTCAAAATATTCATCTATTTGAGTTTTTAATTCATTGGCTTGATTTATAATAGTTTTATTTATCCTTGTGTATATACTAATCTACCCTTTAAGCCTCATCCAAACCTTTAAAATGGTTAACATTTGGTGAACCAACCTCTGAGTCTTCTCATGAAACTCCTATCTTGCTTTAGGGTTTTCAGTGTTCTAAGGTTTTAGAATGTAGTAATTATTGAGTAATTATTTTTCCTATTATGTTAGATTGTTCCCTAGCATTTGTATATCTCTCTTATCCTAATCTTATCTCCTCTTTTATAAAATTTAAAATGGATAAAAGGCACCTCTTCCTATGTCTAACCCTAAGGAGGGTGATAGCTACTATCCCTCTAACCATGCCCATGTTATCACTACTCCAAGGGATAAGGTATCCTATCCTATTATTTTAGATGAAGGTAATCAATATATTCTTCTTGAAAACCCTCCACCTATGAAATTTTATTTAGATGGTGTGTATGCCTATTCAATTTGAAATACCTAGAGTTTGTACTTACAAAACCCTTAAATATCAAATTATTATTATGAGCAAGTTAATAACAGAGTTATAAAAGTAAAATCAATATTTCAGTTCAAATATCACACTATTGGAAAATCAAATCACCTATGCAACAAATCCATAATGTTCTAGTATTAATCATGTGTGTGCATATTCATATAACAATGTTATACCTAATAAGGTTTCATATCAAAATATGAAACTGAATATAATTCATCTACAACTAATGATTGAAAAATTGAACAAAAGGATAATAAGATTCCAAGTGAAATACTATGATAAATGATTCAATCCAAAGTGATTCAACTACCTCCTCTACATTTGATAAGGAGATCTAAATACTATTGTGCATATCATATAATTCATGGGCATAATACAAATTGTTTCTTTTCATTGAATAACAAAAGATAAAGTCTCAAAGATTGTAGTGATTCTATAATAGATACATTAATCAAGAAACCCACTCACATTATGAGTATCTCTCCTAGATAAAAAGTTCCAAAACAAAAAATGTGGGTACCAAAGTATAATTTAGATCAATAATAGTTACAAATGAAATAATTAAAAGATTAAAAAGATCCAAATCTACTTCTCAAAAATGATACTCAACTTTCAAAACAATATGGTTTTGGATAACAATATCTACAATGCTTTGGTTATCATCGTCAAGGAATGGAAAAACATGAACAAGGCATCACTTGCCCTATCTCCACATCTAATAATAATAGTCATCAAGGCTTAGGATATATTGACAATACTAAGAAAATTATTCAATGATGCTTATTCATTTTGTTAATGCAAAATAACAAGAACTTACAAATGAAAACTTGGTACAAAAGGAACAATTACAAGAAAAACACATGCATAAAAAGGATAATGCTACACATGTGCCCTTATATGAAGAAATTACAAATCATCCCTCAAATCCTAAAATTATTAAACCTTTCATATATGGAAAACAAGTCAAAATATTATAGTTTACCCAAATTTTAAATTTTATGTCTCTGGATTTTATTTACATCTTTGTGATATAGCATGAAACACATGAATAAATCTATTGCATCTAATTTTTATTTTGGATATATTCAATGGAATGTCACACTAGGATCATAATCATGCTCTATTGTGTTGCATGTTAATTCATTTTTTACTAAATATAATGAAAAAATCAAAAAACCATGGTTACTAGTAATAAAGGAAACTATCTTTAAAGCAAAGATATCAAGTACAAACTCAAAAAACTAACATGATACAATTTATAATTATAATATCTCTTCATGGCCATAGAGTTCTATGAGACGTATGTAGATTGCCATAGATTCTTAAGTTCCAAATATGAATCCTATGCATGCCCCTTAGAAATATCACTAGTATTATATACCATATTATAATTTTGAAGCATACTATAATAATCCCTTAGATGGGATCATAGTTTAGACCTTTTTCCCTCCCAAAAATTATGAAAAAAATCAAATATTCAACTTTCTCATGTTTACTAGCTCCTTAGAATCTATGTTTTTTAATTTATGTTAGTAGATAGCATATAGTTTATTTTATAGATACACATATGTTTCATGAATACCTAAGTTTGATATAAGCATACACCATATGCATGCGATATTCACATACAAATGTTGGACCTTTCCTCTTCCCATATGGCACACTACATTGGGGGCATTTGCTTCCTTGATCATGATTGATACATGTTATATAATTTTATGTTCATATTTCCCTTATCATGTTGAGCTTATATGTTAATGCTTACACATGTCTAGGCTCATGATTAAATTTTTCAATGTACTTGATATGTTATGTTACATGACATTTTTTCTAACACATATATGAAGGAACTAGTATGATATGTTTATGTTGGTTTTTTATACTTCATTTATTCATATTGTCACCTTCTTGAGTGTCATTTTGTTTCTTTGATATTATCTTTCTTGTGGAACATTTGAATATGTTCATTTCTTGTTAGTCCCTATCATACTGTATGTTGATTTATTTTTCTATTTGGGAATTTGAATATGTCATTCCTTTGAGTGTGTGGCATTTGAATATGCAACTTTTTTGCAGTCTCTTTAGACCCCTTTTTGTGTGACATTGAGTACTCTTGTGTGTGTGCTTCATTTTTTGTTAAGTTTATATTGTTACTTTATAGATGTTACCATGATCCATATCATGCATCTTAGAGATTGTTGCGATCACATATTGTAATATTCATTTATATATCTACGTAGATGTGCTACTCTTATACATTACATGATTCATACTCAGATTATATAGTTATCCTATAGAGGTAAGGTAACTATCATATTCCATTTTTATCACCTTAAAATGGGGGGAAGGGGCATTAGTGGGAGATTTCCATAGATACATAACTCCACGCATACATAGTTTACATAATTTAAAATATTTGATATATTTTACATGATTCAGATATACACTTGGGTCAGAATCCTACACACAGTACACCAAGTTTTATATATTTGGGACATGTTTTAGATTTGTGATAGATATTATACATATTTATAGAGTAAAGCTTAAAATTTTGACAAATAATTTAGATCGAGACACATTATAGGTGTATACTCCATGAAATTGCACCAAAAATTACAAATACATATTCATCACAAAGAAGCACCATTTTGAGTCTTTTTTTGTCTATAATGGTTGGATACTTTTAGTAGTGTGGTTGAGATTCAACTAACTCAATAGCCTAACACTAATTCCCTTTTGTATTTTGAGTTGGTTATACCACTTAACTAAGATTTTATTGTACTATCACTTGAGTTGTATGATTGAGATTCAATTATCTCAATGGTTTTGACACAAGTCACCCTTGCACAGGATTGGGGGAATAATTATATTCCAATATCCCTCTTAAAATCTAAAAGGTTTATTTTTGAACTACTCTTAGCTCCAATGATTTATAAGGAATAATATTTACCAACTCAAAGTACCAAGGGGAAACAAGGTTGTATCAACACACATGTACTACTTCCTTGCTCTCTTTCTTTTCAAGCATTTAAATTATGTTAAATTTTAGATTATGTGCACTAATTTATACTATAACATGATCTTAATTATAATTCATACACCATAAAAACACTAAAGTGGGCTAAATCAAATATAAGGTGTGTTCTACACACTCAGGTACATATTTATTTACTTTAAACTAGTAATTTCTTGCTTATGCATTACTAGATTAAGGGGGATGTAGATACAAAAATCTGATTTATATAACATCACATAATTTTATACTTGAAAATTTTCCAAGTATTTTACCCTTTAGCTCTAGACCTTCTTGTTTTCAAAAGGCTCATATTCACCATCTCATTATGCCTAACTATTTATCTTGTGGTCCGACTTTATAATTTTTTATGAGTTAGATGTCTTACACAATACAAAAATCTTAAAATTTTATATATATCCTTAATTATCATTTTTATATCCTTAATAACTTCCTATTATAATAGACAATTACATCCCATATAGGGACACTTGCATTGACACAAGTTTCCAAATTATTATTTAGTGTATGTACCTCAAAATTCATCTAATTTTTAAATCTTTCGAGTCCTAAGGGTTGTATATTTTTTTAATTTAACCCTTCCATGAGATATTTTCAAAAGGGGTGGTATAAATATTTTAAAAATTCCATTCATTATCACCAAGTCATATTCAAAAATTGTACCAATCCCACATATAGCAAAAGACCTTTTGAGTATTCAAAACTAAAATATTCTTCCCTATTTATATATCAATCATAGGAGTAGACATATCATAGGTCTGAAGAATTAAAATAACATCCCATGAGTAGTAATTTTAAAGTTACAAGATAGATCATTTCATTCCTTTGCATATAACATATTTCCCCCTTCTATGTATAGAAGCCAAAACTTAGGGTATAACTACATACATCTAAGGACCTATTCAAAGTAATGGCTATGCAGGTATTAGTCATTGACAGAGGGGTTCTTGAGGTCATCTCTATTTTTTGTGCCCACTAACCCATTTTTGGCAAGCTACAAAGAATCAAGGTGAAGTGCTAGGGTTTGATACATAAACAATCATCTAAAACATGTGCACATGAATAAAAAATGTTAGCATAAAGGTGATATAAAACCCAAAAAGCTCTAAGTAGTCACTATGTAATACAATGAGTATTTCATAATGGATAATATAATTGACATCAATATTCCTATGTCGATGCAAGTGTCCCAAGATTTATGCAAGTGTACAAACCTATAGAAATAATATTTCTATAATCTGATGACTTGATAATGATCTTATTCCTGCATATTTTCTCTACATATCTCAGACTACTTACACATTTCCATATAATCGAAGCATTATCTCTTCCTAGTTTTTATTTAATTGAATTACTATTTTGAATGTAATTTATAAATTTATCATAACTCAACATATTAATTTAGAATATTCATTTATTTGAGTTTTCAATTAAATAACCTGTTTTAGAATAAGTATATTCATCCTTGTGTATAGGTTATTCTACCCTTTAATCCTCATCCAAACCTTAAAAAAAGTTAAATATATATAAACCCAACTTAATTTTATAGGCTTGCTTTTTTACACAACAAACAACCCATTCTATACCATGAACACTGGGGATGAATATTCACTTTCATTATGTCAGATAATACATGCATCTAGCATCTCCTATACCATATTTTCAATTTAATTTTTTTTGCATATAGATACATGTATGGTATGATTTTGGTGATTTACTACTTAGAATCAGTCTTATGGCATGATCGTGTTCTCTACTTAGTGGTAATCCTTTTGGAATTACACCAAAAAATACTAGGTGGTCATCATAAATCATTTTTAAATCGAGACGTGTAGACACATTTTTTGGCTAAACTTCTATGGAAAAAAATCATGCTACAAATCCTTAAGCCCATTTTAAAAGAATATTTATAATTTTATGTGAAATAACCAAATGGGGATACATTTTTCATAAGCCTATAGTTCAAATGTCTTACCTTTAGAATGAAAGCACATGAACAATTCCTATAAATTCATCTCTATTGTGCCTAAATTTATGATCCATTATACTCCTAAAACAATGTCATCCCCACCCATGGGAATGAGAAACATGTGATAATTAATCAGGTAGTCCCACATACCAATCTTAATACTATGGCATTTTCCATAATAGTTGAATGTGCGACCATCTACAATCATGACTTGATATTCTAGAACTCAATAAATAAAATAGTTCAAATGAGTAGCCAACTTAGTATTGATGAAATTATGTGTACTTATTGAGTTAATAAACATTATCACCTTTTATTTCTTGATGAATCCCACCACCTTAAGAGTTTGAGGGGTACTGATATCTGAAAGGGCATGACAATTGATATTAGGGTGAGAATATTTAGATTATTCCTTTGGATCTTCCACACCTTCACTTGAGGCCTCATCATTTTATTAACTTTTGTTGGCTTATTCAATGTAAATAAACTTATTTTCAACACATTTATGTCCTTTTCTCCACTTGTCATAGCCAAAACATAACCCTTTATCATTCTTCTCTTCAATTTGTTGAGGGGCTAATTTTGTCAGTTGAGGAAATGATGATTTTATGAAATTACATTCACGGCCATGAGTGAAATCACTTATTTTGACCTGACCTTTTTCCTTCACTTGACATGTAAATGGTATGGATTTAGAAATAGACATTAGATGAAAATGTGAACCTCAGGTTAGATGCTATACTTGAGCCCACAAGAATAAGTCAATCATGTTATTCTCATTGATGTAATCTACATGTATGGATAGATTTTGTAATTGGTGAATATAATCCTTAAAAGTACATGTTTATCAAAAAAAAATTAACTAAATGAAGTAATTTTTTGATACATTATTGTGATAGTGAATTTTTAACTCAGTAAAAATTGATTAGATAACATGATCACCATTCCTTTGATTTTGATCACACAACCACCTATACCAAATGAACTATTTGGGTTATAGATATAGAGATGCCATGATCACATTTTTCACACATGGGGTTTGCAGTAGATCAAATAATTTTTATATTTTATTTATCTAATTGATTGGATCCTTACCATTGAACTTTCACACTTCTAAATTAGCCAACATGTGCTTCAAACTAGTATTGGAGTTGTGATAGTTTAGATTGGGAGAAACCAATTGCAATTGTGGAGGATTATTTTGTTGAATTTGATTTGTAATAGTGGTCAATTGAGAACTCATAGTTGAAAAATAATTCTTCATATAATATATGTCCCCTTTTATTATATCAAGATCATCCTTCCTCACCATAATTTGTATATTTGACTAAATTTATTGAACTGCCTCATAAATTGACAAATCTAAAGTTATGGACTCCATATTGTCCTTATGAAGATATTTTGGAGTGTCTTGACCTTTCATGCATCTAAAATTATTAGGACCAGCCATGCACAAACCCTAGGATGGAAGGTTTTGGTCATGAATTTTTCTATCATTATATTATACCATTATGATCATTTCATCGAGACAAATCCAATGACTATTAATTTGCACAAGGGTACAAAAATAATTTCTAATTTTTTTAAAAAAAAATGAACAATACTTTAGTGGAAAAAAATTAAATTATTTTCAGATTACAAGTTATGTTTTTTTGATGTTTTAGCTTTGTTTATTTCCAAAACACTAGATTTGAAAAACAACATTGCATAAACTTGCCCAAATCGATGCTCTAATACCACTTGTAATGAAATTAACTAGAGGTTTCATAGTAATGGAATAATATATTATATAATCAAGATAAGTATAAGCAAATCCATAATAATAATTGAAAAAAGAGAAAAATACTTACTAATTTGAGGGGGAAACCTTCAAAAAAATGCAATAAGAACATGATTTTCAATATGATGATAAAATATTAACCACTACCTCCTATATAAACTCCACTTAGCTATGGTAATTCCATAACCAACCATACTAAAAACATAGAGAAATGAAATAAGATAATATGAAAGGTATGTGAGCTATAATTTAGCCACACATATCCCTATAAACGCATTATAGATTAAGGGCATATCACTTTTTCATTGTTCTTCATTTTATTGTATTGATGCTTTTCCAACTACTCTTTTATTTTTTACTTCTTATTTTTAAGTTTACTTTTATATATTCCTTGAAATGTGTTTTAGTGTTCCCATTTTATTCTTCATATTGTACCATTCACATTTCCATCAACCAATCTTGTCTTTTAGAAAACATCAATATATAAATCAAATTAAATTAATATATAGTTATACTTGCCCTAGAATCTCAATCCCTCATAATTTTTTCGATTTTTTATGAATGTGAAATTTTCCTTAGCATTGTAAATACCTAAAAATTCCCCTTCCCATGAATTTATTCATTATAAAATTACATTATTCTAGGGTGACACTCTCTTGGTGAAGGAGAGGTGGTAATTTATGCAATCGACTAAATCCACTTCAACCAATGGCCAAATATAGGTAGGCAATCAAATTACTTGCTCTTTCATTGGTGCCCTCTAGTGCCCTATCACTCTATTCTTGGGGAAGAGTAGATGCATCAATATTATATAAATCATTTGTACTTGACTAATATTCTCATGATAGATGGAGAATGGACCTTGAATATTCTATTCTCAATTGTGTATTTTTTAAGTTTTGGTCAATATTATATGCTATTATGTTTGAATGATTGTTAACATGTCACCCTTCTTATATTACACCCTTTTTATCTCCTCTTATTTTTATGGTCCCTCTTATAAACTTAATGACTATGTTCTTGTGGCACAAAAATGTACTACATATGCTCCTAGGGCACTAGAAACATACTTGAGTACGTTCTTATGATCTTAGGTGTTGTGGATTTGTCAAGGATGCCTTGTGTCTTATGGCCCTATCTTGTTATCATTTTTGATCATTTGATATAATTTTGAGCACCAATGGGGTCTTAATATGAATTTATTAAGTCTATAAATGCACATGTGTCTTAGTGCATTCAATCATCTAAATATCATCTAAAATAACATCTATAATTTATTATCACATCAATCTATTTAAAAGTTAGAAGTATTCTTGCTAAATTAATCAGGCAATAAGAGAGCATTCATTGTAGTATTGAGGTTCATAGTAATAACACATGCATTACAATGTTTTTCCTAGCTACAGAGTTATTACATAGTTTAATAGTGTATTGTTTTTTATATTATACATTGTTGAAGGGCCTGAAAAATATCATGGAAGCTCTAGTTTTATCTAGAGTAATACAGATTAAAAAAATCATTTTTAATTTTAGATTCCCACTTAGGGTCTGGATAAGAAACACAATTTATTAGTGATCAATATGAAGTTTCATAAAAATAGAGGGAGCTTTTTGTATCCCCTATTTGATGAAAGCAGTCATCAAAAATTTTATACACCTACATAAAACTTCACAAAACTGTACACTTTATAATTATGTTAACCAAAAATAGAACTTGACGATTTAGATAAAATCTTTTGTCTACCATAATTTTTAATGGTTCTAAATGTATTTCCACAAAACCTTAATCTATGTTGTTAGAATTTGATGACTATCTATATATCTCTAAAAAGTCTAGATACTTTTCTAGACCCTTTTTTGTCATTTATTGTTTTTATTTTGGAAAATTAATTAGGCATGATTTTTTTATTTTTATTTTTATGGCATAGTAAAATGTGTATTTATACAAGTGTTTAATTTTTATTATAATCTATTTATCTATATTATAATATGATTAATGAGTGTGCTCCCTTACACCAACTTAGTTTTAGATCTTGCAAGTGATAGATTTGAATTTTTTTCTTATGGTTTCCTAATGTGATTTCTCCCATAGGGTTAGATATTATTTTAAATAATTTTAAATCTAAATATTCCTATGAATTATGTTATCACATGTTCTTAAATCTACTTATCCATGGCTATAATTATATGCTTGATTAATTCCTTTTAAATAAATTTTAAACCTTAGTGTACTTTCAAAAATTGTGATTGCTATCAAATGGGTTGTATTACAATGGTGTGGATGATGGTAAAATTGTGTTGTCACAACATCCAACAAGGTAAAATTACCACTAGATGCCAAAAAAAATACGTCTAGGTTTGAGTCCCAAGAAAATTTAATGGAATGGATACCCCTTAGTCTCTAGTACTAAGTAAAAGTAGTCAACTTATTTGTGAAGTGAGACCAACATATGTAAAAATTACTCTAAATAGTATGGATGTTTCCCCCTTCAATCAATAAAAATTATGATTATTTATGTTTAGAATCATATTATTTAAACCTTGTTATTTATTGAAGACATTCTCGTAAATTTAATACCTCTATGTCTAATACATCTCTAGTTATGGAAAGCCATATTATTTTTTCAATAGAAAGCTTATATATGATTCTACTATGTCATGCTTCCAAGTATTTATATCTATTGTATGGTATAATTCTATAATGTGTATTATGTTTTGTATCATGTTATTCTTACTATATAAATTAATACTATTTTTTTTTAAATATATGTATTCAATAGATAATGATAAATTGCTAGAATATATTCCAATACATGTTACAGTTTCATGCAATTGACATAGTTCATAATGTTTATGTATTTTTTCCCTTACAAATGATAAAACATATTTATTTCCTTATTAATTCATGTGGAAGAAATGTAACTACAACATTCCTTTTTTAAATAATCATTTTTTACCAACCAAGCATAGTCAAATATTTTAGTTTCATATTGGTTCAACTATAGTTTCAAAAACATAGATATATTATATTCACCTATAAAACAAATTATCATACATTTGTTTGGTTGTTATAATTTTCCCCTTGTTCCAACCTTGAACAAAATCTAGGAAAACTTGATGGCAATTAATTTATTACTCTTATTCCCTTTTAACATTGAATATTTTTTATAATTTATAATTGAATATTTTTTACAATTTACAATTGAATATTTTTCTAAACTTACAATTGAACATTGAAATGAGTCATATAAAAATAATATAATCTTAGAAATAATTATACTTATATCACTTTTGTACATGTTTATGTGGTATGCTTTGGATATGTTTTTTGTAAGATATGGGTAAAAATGGGTTTAAAGACCCACAACCTTTACAAGATGTTAATGAAGTAGACTAGAACCACAGCCTAGGAGTAAACAAGAGTCTACCTCCCCTAAAAGAGCAATAAAAAATCCTTCTAGAACTAGCAACGAAACAACAAAAAAACAACTAGGAACCAACAAAACATGAAAACATCTAATCAAACTAAACATGGGATAAATTAAGATAAAGTCCACAATGGAGCTAGACATTCTTATCATTATTTTACTCCACCTTATTAGTATTTATTTTAGTCATTTGAATGGGCATTCCATTTTTATAATCCCATCTAAGTATTCAGATAGCTTCTAGATGTATACACATAATATTTTCAAACTTTATCAATTACTAATGTTTTTTTCTCTTTCAAGAACCCATTGAGTCTCAATCTAACTAAGTGCACATCTTAAGGGGTGAATTGAAAAAGGGGTGGGTAGACCATTGGTGCTTCACAATATTTTTGACCCTATACTACCACTTATTATCTACATACTCATCTCCTAAAAACATTCCCCTAAGCTTTAACTCATATTTTGTACCTTCTAGCCATTTTTTGCCTTCATTAGCCATTCTCTAGCCTAAAATCCTTTTTGATGGTTTATGTTACACTATCAACCCCATCAAACTTGTACTATTATTGATAAAACTTATTTAGGGTTTAGGTTGGCCCTGATTGACCTAGACCAAGACCTAATTTATTTTTGTCAATAATGATACAAGGTTGACTGGGTCGACCTTGTCAGCCTAAACTTTTAGAAAGGAATAGGGTTAGATTCAAATATATATACACATCTATTTACATCATTTATTAGAGAGAAGAGAAGAAGAAGAAGAAGAAGAGATACACATTGCACACTTATTATCCACCATTCTACTTGAGGATCATGGCTTAGTGTTTCATACTTTCTTTGGAGATATAGATCTTGTCTTGTGGAGAAGTCTTTTGGATGCATTGATAGGTTGTGTAGCCTAGAGTTGATTTATCCTTGTCATACTTACATACCACAATAAATTCTTGTGAAACACCTTGACCAAGGGAGAGATTGAGGATTAGTGGGTTTATTTTCAAAGGTAAGTATTCATAAATTTGTTCCTCCTTTGTATAATTAGATAGATATGCATTTGTATTTCTCTCCCATGTATTAGGATTTTGTATAAATTGATGTGAGTATATATCTTCAATGTATGCTTACTTTTAATTTTTATTACCCCCACTTTTTCCACAAGTTTTATTTAGCACTAAATTATACTTTTAATTTACTTTTTATTAGTTTAGTAAATATGAAAACATAGGACCTAGTTAGAGTTATTGCATAGTTTTGCTTTATTGGAGGCTTTGGAACCCTCCCTAGTGATATTATTGTGGTAAAAGATCCCTTGGCTATGTCTAGTGGATCCATATTGGTCATGAACTTGAATATATAATTTATCAACAATCATAAGTGTAAGTATGATTTATCTTATCTAAGATAGTATTGATTTATATATCAGTTACATTTCCCTTTGCATACATTCTAGTGAACCCAATGTGAATCTAGCCTTTGCAAGTTTTCTTTCACACTATCATTTTTTATCGTTTAATTATATTTTTATATATTATAGTAAAATATCAAACCAATCACTATATTTTTAACTTTTTGTGCATAATTTTAACACACATTTGCTTTAAAAAGACTCTATTTTATCTATGTAGGTCTTCATTAGCTACAGGTTACTAGATCAAATAGTTTAACATAGTGTTCTTCTTTCATTCCAGATTAGTATACACTATCAAACATGTCAAATATATTTTATAATATTTTTTGCCAATATATAGATCAATGAACACTATCAAATAGGTCAACTTTATTCCTTATTCTTCTTCATCATATAGGGTTTTTCAAAACTTCATTGAACTAGTTGACCCAGTTTACATAATTTATAATCAATAACTAAATCATTACATCATAAAATTTGCAATCTAAATAATTGTAAAGCCTATCAAGGTTAATTTTTTTCATCTCTCTATAATTTTAGTATTTATTTTAGTTTTTTTATCACAAGTTATCAGTCTTCAAAACTACAAATTTATAGCTAATTAGGTTGACCTAGTCAACTTAGTTTTGTAGTGTATCTTCTATCTAAGAGACATAGTTGACCTGTTCAACTTTGTTCTTAAAAACCCTATTTTTTCATAATATCAGTGACCTAGTAGACTATATTCTATACTATTTGCATATAGTGTTTCTTGAACTAACTATGTACTATTCTTAATCAAGGAATTAATATCTACTTACTGGTAATTAATTCACATTTCATTTTTTACTGTTTGCATGATTAGAGTAAATCACATAGTCTAAATAGGTGATTTTTTAAATTACCATTTTAGTTACATTATTTTACTCTTTTTCACACACTACCAAATCACTTAACATTCAAAATGAATTTAAACACTTGTCTTCCCAAGGCCTACCTACTTGGATTTCAACACCAAGGGAGAAATTGACTTGGTTTTCTAGCCAAGTATAAACACATGGTTAATGATATATATTGACAAAGCACCCAAAACCTTTATCACTACAAGATTGTAAAGTGAGGGGGTATTTTGTAATATCAAGATAGTACCATTGCTAACAAAGATCCCTTTCATCCCAAACATCTTGAAACCAACTTTAGACTACTTTCTAGTTCTCTATTTCAGCTAACTCTCCTATCACATTAAAATCAAAACTTTCTAGCAATATAATTACACTTAAGGTGAACACTTAGAATTTACTTTTTAGTTGATTTCTTTCTCTTTGATTATTATATGTTGTATTTCAAAACTTGCATTATCCAATGTTGGTGTAAGGTTTGTTCTGTGTGCCCTAATTGGATCAATGACAATGATCTAATTATTTGTGTGTTTTATTTCATTCTTTCTTCAATTATATTTCAAAAAATATCTCCTATTTCAAAACACTATCATCTTGATCAATATAATCTCTTACATATTGTTTTTTTAATTCCTACTAGTAGTACATAGTCAACTTGTATGACTATGTATTATTATTCACCCATTAAGTTCTCTATTTAATAGTACACAATTAACCTAAATGATTGTGTATTCGTATCAGTTTGTTTCACCTTCCTATTTATAATACATAGTCGATCTACATGACTCTATATTCTCATCTTCCTTTTGAGTTACAATACATGATCAACTAGTTTTAATAAGTATCCTATTTGATGACTTTATCTTTGCATCATCTTTGTCCTTATTAACCCTTTTCCCTCATCATGAAATTCCTTTTTGAAGATAACAAATAGTTGAACTCAATAAATATGATGAGATTTACCAATCCTAATCCCATAAAAATATTTTGGTTCCTACTCTAAACAATAGTAACGATGTGTGGCCACTCGTACTAAAAATTATTGGACTCCTCATACATCTTCAGTTCATAACCCTCAATTCTCCTTAAAATATTAGCCTAAATTAGACTATACTCTGGAAATGATTTCTTCATTAATGAATTTCCTCAACATTGAGGAAAATACCATTCTAATATTTATGACCTTATGATAAGTGGTCAAACAAAAGAACCCCATTCACCTTGCCCCACATTCTCACATAGTTTTGGGGGTAATCATTTCTTTGCATCTCAACCTCTTCCTTATATTTTGATCCCTTATCATACTATGAACTCTTCTTCCTTGATTTCTTCAACCTCCATGTCAAGTATCTATACTGACATGAAAGGCTCAACATCTAGTGGGCCTTTTCTAAGACCCACTTTTCTTAATTCCTCCACTAATGTATTATTTTCTACCCATGGTAATCATGTCACTAGTTCTTCTTCATCTAATCCTTATACTAATGAATATTTCATAACACATGCTAATCATGCCACTAGTGCCTCCTTTTCTAACAATACCTCTCAAGCCACTAATAACATGCATACCAATACTCATAATGGTACCCAAGCCATTAATACTAATGCTTTACATGATACAAATAACACCACTCAAACCCGTCAAATTTTATTGTAAAATCTTAACCAAATGAATACATTCTAAGCTAATAATGCCAACCAGATGATGCAAATATAGAATCACCTTTTTCATCTCCAAAATCACCCTCAACAAGTTCCATGGGGAGCGTACAACCAAAATGACCCCCACTCCCCTTAGGGATTCCTATGGTAACCTTACTACTCAACCATCTCTTGTTAACAAAATAATTAAACATATTCAAAATGAACCTCTTACACCTCGAATTACCAATATCAATATAAGAGGTATCACCGCTACCATTACCTACAATGGGTCAATTGATCCTACCTTATACTTAAACACATTCAAAAATCTATACAAAGTTTGGGTCAAGTTAAACAATTTTGATGTTACCAAGATTTTATTTAAAACCCTATCTGAAGATGATTTAGATTAGTATAACCAACTCAAATATCATTTCATCACTAGCTTGAAAGATATAGTTAGTTCTCTAGTACAAGAATTTCAAACTAGTGTCCTCCCTGAAAATACTTTGGCTCATTTTATTAATTGCAAGCAACTTGAGATGAAAACCACATAAGCTTTCATCAAACGGTACGAGAACTTATCTAACAAGTATGAACACAACATGGTGGATGATAACCTCTTTCATATTTTTACCAATTTTCTCTATCTTAAGTTTCAATATTGGGTTCATAATCTCTTACCAAAAACTTTGGAAGAGGCCATCAACCAAGGCAAGTGCCAAGATTTTCTCATGCATCAGTTTGAGCCATCCCAACCTCCTATGGGTACTGTTAGCCAATTTTGGCCTACATACAAAGATTTTGCCTAAGGTGATTAACTAAGAAAATTTATGGATGGAATGAGTGGAATTAAAGTGAGAGAATAATATCTCATATTGCTTACAAAACTTTGAGACAATTTAAGCAAGCTTAAACTGCAATTTGTTGATCCTTGGGAAGTAGGCTTGGAAATAGGTCTAAGATTGTAAAGTCCAAGGAATAATAAGTTCTCATGGTGTTTTAAGCATCTAGGGGCATGAATCATGGTGCACATAGACTTATAATTTTATTAGAGCCTTCTAAAGAGACAATAATTTCTTACACAATTCTAGAAGAGCCAGATTGTCACAAGTATGCCATATAGAAATAGATAGGTCAGTCTGGTTGCACATTTAATAAATTCACTTTGGGAACCTCTCAAGCCAAAATATTTCATAGACATTAATTTCTTAGTACCAATATCATCCTATAAAAATTTGGTGTCTTGATGAGCTTGTTATCTCAAGGTTAAAGCTTCAAAGTTAGACTTGAATAATGAAATGTGCACAGGGACATCAAGTTAAATCTATGACATTAACCATAGGGATTTAAAAATAATTAAACATGTGTGGAAACATTAAATTTGAGATTCATAAAACCATTTTAATTAAAATCGTCCAAGATCAATGATAAATATTCAATCATACTGAAGATCCAATGATGAGTGACAACCTGATAGTGTTAATGAGTCCCAAAGATATAATAAAGTTCATTTGATCATGCACCCAAGATAAATGGTGAGAATAAATTCAAAATGTTAGCATAAGCATGAATTAAACATGTGTAAATATCTTAGGTACCTAAGTAGAGATATAATGGTGTGTGGTGATTGACAATGTTAGTGGACTTAAATAGATTTACGGTGCACATTTAATCATGCGATCAAAGATCAATGATAAGAAGTGGCTCAAAACGTTAGTGAAGCTTAAATATAAATACATGGGTGATAAGTGTCTCAACTACATTAAATTGATAAAATATCTATGGCTCACATCTATTCATATAGAAGAAATCAATGGTAGGCATGTAAGTCAAGAAAGTAGATCCAATGGTGTGTAAGCAAGTAGATCGATGGTTGAAATTAAAATTTGAAAGCCAAGGACTTCATAGAGAAAAATTATGACCTAGGTAAAATAGAATCAAATCCTAAAAAGATCATCATGTCACCATTAGAGCTCGATCGAACTCCTTTGAGTAGATATAGTTATACAGTCAAAGTTATTAAAGGTGAATCTCCATCACTGTTAAAGTTTAGAGGCATAATGAGGTTTGATTTAACCTAATATAGTCTAGAATGAAGTTATGCAACCTATGAATTTACATCGATATGACTATATGGAAAATAATAAATTGGATTGGTTTTCAATCTATAATATAAAACTATGCTCAGATATTTAAATAGGGGCAAATGTGTGTTTATGGAGAAGTGTATTGTCTATTGACATGACTATATAATCAATAAATTAGGTAATTATAGCCATTTAAAGTAGACAAGGCATGGATCTATCTGGATTTAAGGTATGAGGACTTTGTCTTTATAGTAAAGACAAGTGGGAGGTGATGTAGAAGTTTAAGAAGCACTTTTGGAGATTAGAAAGGTATAGGGGGAGCATTCAAGTCTTTTACAAATAATTTTAAAGTGTTTTGTACATAAATTTAGATCATGACTCAGCACCTCCAACAAGTTTTTGTCTTCTAGTATGTCTTTGAAAGCCAATAGGGGTTTGAAGTTATTTAAAGCTAATGAATGGCTAGTTAGGAGGTAGAATTAATACTAATAGATGAAAAGTGGTTAGGACCCCATCCAAGTGATTAGACCTCATTTAATGATCTTGGTTGATGTTCTCTTCTCTCTCCCATTTCTCCTATATCCCCCATTTTTTCCCATTCATAAACTCTCTCTTGGATTTTAGAAGGAGACACTCTCTCACTTTTGATAAGATTTCTCACTCAATACTGGAAGAATAGAGACTCTCATTTGATAAGGCTAGACCCTATAAAAAATTGTATGAAAGACCTCTTGAAGTTAATAAAGACTTTATTAAACTATCCCTTGCTTTTGAACTATGTTTAGTAAGCTTGTGAATGGTAGCATTGTGAGAGAGAATCTTTTATGCTTATTATCCTCCTTTCTTGAATATTGTAGGTCTACATTTATGTTATTTATACCATTAATGTAAGATTGATGTGAGTCTTAGAATTCTTCTTGGATTCATTCATTGCTTCCTAAACCTAATGTATGAAATACTTATGTAATTAGCTAGATTTTGAGATTGGTGTAAGATAGTAGTGTCTTATGCTTCTTAAGTGTATATTTCATGCTTTTATGAGTTCTCATTTAATTTGGGTTAGCACATTTTTAGATTTATTAGGATCCCTATTTCCCCTTTCTAACCCTTTTCCCAATGTAAACATTAGTATATGTGATCTATCAAGAAGAATCCAACCTTCTCTAGAGGTCTAACCCCACCATAGGTGACCCACAACCTAGGGTTCTTCCCATATTGTAGCTCAATTGGAGAGAGCTTGAAGAACCCTCTCCAAAGGTGTAAATTGATGATACAACAATTTATGGCACACCCAGTGGGACATACCTTAGTTCAAATAAGATTGGTTAAATTTTGATGCTGGATCGATCAATTTATAGCAATTATAGATTCTAAGAAATAATAGCTAGAAACTCTAAAAGAAGATTTAATATTTTGGAAGTAGAGTAGTGACTACATCTCATGTCAAAGGTGACTATAAGATCAAATTATATAGGTATTCCATTTGATTTCATTGAATTGCCTTTAAACTTAGTAAAGAGATTAAGATTTGCTAATACACACTGATATAAAGGAAACTTTATTCCTAAGTCAATTTCAAGACCTACCCCTATAAGAAGATATTTATTAAACCCTTTCATAGCCATGGAAACCCCTAGAGTTTTTCCCTTTGTGGATTTTAAGAGCCAAAGTCCTTTGGACCTCCCTTAGTATAGAAACTCTTAAGAGTGTGCCTTATTTACTAGAGACCAATCTACAACCTCTCTAGAACACGTCATGGATATAGCTAATTTTTGCAACATTCATAATGTCAATGAGGAAAATGTAGAAATTAGGTTATTAGCCATCTCTTTCAAAGGTAAAGCCTTAGATTGGTATAGGAGCCTTGCTACTAATTCTATTACCTCATGGGAGCAATTAGGAGATGCATTATATAAGAAATTTGAGGATAAAAATGAACGTTTATCACTTGTAGAACAATTGATCACAATAAAAATAGCCCCTCATGAAGTCATTCAAGACTTCAATACAAGGTTCTAAAAATTTTGGGATAGAATCCAAATCTTTGTTAGGCCTAACCCTAATTTTGCCTTACTATATTATTTGAAGGCCCTAAATAGTGACATTGTAGTAATGATCCAGTCTATGGGAGGAAACACATTGCCAAATACATATGAGGTGGTAATCAAAGTAGAAATTTGTCTAATCCAAGTTGGAAAGATAACATTTAGACCACTAATGCTTGTATTCCTTGAGATCAGACCACCCCCTATTTATATTCTTCCCCTTGATGTCATTCCTTCTGTGCCTATAATTGATGTTCAACCCTCACCCAAGCAAGAAAAAAATTCCACTAGTCAATCTAGTGATTCTCAAGAACATAAGAACTTTCAAGAGATTACGAGCATGTTCTAGTCCTTGGGAAATGAGATAGTGAATGTTAAGAGCCAACAATATTGCAATAGGCCTTATCAAGTCTCATATAAACTGTAGCACCAATCTTATCAAGAAAATAGACTACCCTATAATGGAAATTTCTAAGGCCAATGTCAAAAACAAGCACAAGGGAAACCTAAATATAATAGATAGAGAAACTACAGCCCAAATGCTATAATCACTTCCAACACTTTGGTCCTTGTTCAAAATAATATTGCTCAAGAAGATAAGGATACCATGCCTTAGAATCAATCTTTTGGGTAATCCATTAACCAAACACTAACTTCAATCAAAATTTTAATGATCAATTGTAGCAAGATGCCAATTAAGGGTAAAATCAAGCTCTTATGGCTCAAAACATAGAGGTGCCCTTGATGACAAAACTAGAAGAGCCTCAACAAGGTCAAATCCTTGATCAAGGACCAAGCTCGTTGGGTGTTATAATGCTAAATTATGAATAAGAAGAGTGTTATGCACTCAATCAATAGGCTAGTTTTATCTAGGTATACATCTTTGTGGTAGCTAATACGAGGCTCAAAAGAAGGAACATGGATGGTAATCAAGAAGTAGTCAAAGATCCTCTTACCATTACTCCTTCAATATTAAATCCAAATGGACCTATTGTTGTTCCAAATATTCTAATAGCTCTAAGGAATCAAAATTAGTGGAATGTCCTTATCCCTCAAAATTCATAAATTCAAGGTGTAGTTTTGGCTCCCAAAGTATAAACAAAGTTTGTTAGCTCACCCATAAACATTGTGAAACAAATGAAAAGGTATAATGTGAGTGTGCCAATGTGGTACATGTTCTCCATGCCTAGTTAGGTAGACATCCTTGAAGAAGGTTTATCAAGAATCAATGTTTCTAAGATACCACTAGTCAAGGAGAATGTGGTTCTCACCAATGTAGCCAAAGGACCTAGTAAAGGGCAACTAGGTAAGGTGGTCAAACTTCATCCCTTCTACATTTTAGTAATCATTAGTGACTTTTTAGTGAATTTTATTTTGGTAGATAGTGGGGCTAGTACCTCAGTGATGCCAAAGTCCATAGTTGATCAACTTGGTCTAAAATATGAGTCCTAGTATAAAGGAGTTCTATAACTTGATGGTTTTTTTACCAAGCCATCTAACATAATTAGAAACCTCAACTTAACCTTGCATGCTTGTATTGGTGTCTCAATGGTTTATATGTGTTTATCCTAGTGTCTTAGTGGTTTAAGATGTGTTGATCTTAGATGTACCTCCTCATTTTTCCCTATGCCTATTTAGGGAATTCACTACAAAGATTGGAGGTTATCTTGTAGTAGATTGGTCATATATGGCATTTAAAATAAGATATAGAACCAAGGTATCTATTAAGGCCGAGCCCATTACACAAATCCACATAGATCCTTATGGGTTAGACAACATAAACCTAAATTTCACTATCCTTGATGAGGATGAGTATAAGGTTGGTTAAGAATTAAACATTCACCCTAAAGAGATACCAGACATGTTCTTGGATGAACTATGGAATGAAAATCATTTGGTTGATCGACTAGAAGGAATTGAAGAGAGGGACATGGGTGTCTACTACTTACATGAAGATAATCAGTCCATGCCATCTCTCATTGGACCTCAAAAATATCTTAGTGGCTTATGGAAATTATGCTTTGATGGTACAAGAATAAAACATGGAGTGGGTATAGGTGAAATGCTAATATCCCCCTCAAATGAAAAATATTTCTCTTCTTACAAGTTCCAATTCAAGTGCTCTTGTAATTCAATAGAATATGAGGGTCTTATTTATGGCCTTAAATGGGATAGTAAGAGAAGGGTGAAGAAATTGCAAGTTTATAGGGATAATGAACTGATAGTGCACTAGGTTAGAGGCTAGACTATCACCAAAAACCCTTTGATGAAATATTACAAACATAGAGTGTGGGACCTAATTAAGTATTTTAAGGCCTTTAACATCCAAGAAATTTTAAGGAACTATAATGGACATGTTGATATATTGGTAGTTATGGGAGCTCAATTGGATATCCCCAATGAGTTAAAAATAACCAAGGTATAGCCATATGTCAAAGTGATGGTAAGACCATCAATGCTAAAAAATGAAGCTCATTAGTAGGTATTTGAGAATGATAAACATATTTATTATTTCTTAAAGTAAGAAGTAGAGTTATCCTCCATAAAATAGGAAAGTTTCAACATCAATATGAGGAGCAAATTATTCAATTGAGATATAACAAGCTTTCTATAAGGGTTGGTCACCCTTGAGGGTCTCTTCCATGAAGGAGATCATATGAGAAAATATAAGGAAGTGATGTCAATAAGTGAAGAGAACTATGAAATAGTCCTTATCATCAAGGATAAGCTCTTCAATCTTGTGAACGTAAGCACTAAAGCCAAGAGCCATGTTTTCATAGATATTTTTAAAGAATATACAAACATCTTTGCTTGGGAATATAGTGACCTGAGAGGTTTTGATCCCAAATTACCCCAACATACTATAAAAATATAGGCTAATACCAAGACTATCAGGTAGAAGTAGAGGCCAAAATGAAAGAGCTTATGAGGAAAGAATTAACCAAATTAATTGAAGCCAAGATCATCTTTCTCATTAAACACTCCTCATCAGTAGCTAATTTGGTACATGTGAGGAAGAAGAGTGGGGAGATTAGATTGTGTGTTGCCTTTAGGGATCTAAATAAGGTTTATTTGAAATATCACTATCCTTTTCCATTCATGAAACAACTTCTTTGGATAGTCATTGGATCATAATGCTTTTCCCTTTTGGATGGATATTCAAGATACAACCAGGTGTTGGTAAAAGAAGACAATCAATATAAGATTACCTTCACCACCAAGTGGGGCACATATGCTTACTATAAGATTCCCTTTAGATTTTCAAATATAGGGGAAACTTTCCAAATATCCATGGACATGGATTGCTAAGGGTTTCTAAATCAAATGGCATTGGTCTACTTAGATGACATCATAGTTTTCTCTAAGAAAGCTAGTTAACACTTAAATCATCTAAGGTTTATATTTGAATGATGTAGAGAGTATGGGATCTTTTTAAATCCTAAGAAATGTGTGTGTGTTTTTTTATGAAGGCAAAATTCAAGGTAACATTATATAAAATGAGGGATTATCCATTGACCCTAATAGAATAAGTGTTATCTTAACACTCTCTTTACCTAAGCACAAGAAAGGAATCCAAAGCTTCCTTGGGAAGATAAAATTTATGAGAAGGTTTATACCTAGTTTTACAAACCTGGTCAAACCCATCACCACCAGGCTAAATAATATCTAGGTGTTTGCTTGGTTAAAAGAAGATAGAGCAGCTTCTGAGGCCATCAAAGAAGCCATTGCCCAAGCACCCTTGCTCATGAATTTTGATTTCTCAAGGTATTTCATATTGTACACCTTTACTAATATTGATAATATATCAGCTATGTTGATGCATAAGAATGGTGAAGGACTTAAGCAACCAATTGCATTTTCTAGTCAAGAGCTAGAAGGATATGAGTTAAAGTACACTTTTATATAAAATCAAGTTCTTGTAGCTTTAATAATCCTTAAAAAATTTAGGTCAATTATTTCCAATAACAAAGTCTATCTTATGGTGTCTCATCCTAGAGTTAGGGATTTCCTCTTTAACAAAGACTTGAATGAGAACAAAGCAAGTTGGATTACCAAGGTCATGGAGTCAAATGTGGAAATCAAAGTCACCAAATTGATAGCATGCAAAGGCCTATGCGAGCATATTGTATATGATCTTCAAGACGACAAAGAAGTTGTTTTGGTGACATAAGACAAATCACAAGTAGATGCACCTCTACTTCATAATAGTTGGATCCAAGATATGACACATTTATTGATGATAAGAGAATGCCCCCAAGATTTAGAAAGGACAAAAAGAAGGTATTTCAAGCTTTAATCCATACCTTATACATTACTTGATGGTGTTATTTTCATAAGGGACCTCAATGGGGTACTTATTAGGTAAATTGATGACAATCAAGTGACAAATCTCTTGAAGCGGTTTCATGATAGACCTAAAGGAGGCCATTTTTATCCAAGAAAAATAGTAAGAAATGTAATGAGAGATTGTTATTAATGGCCTAGCCTTTTCAAATATGCATATGCATAGGTTAGGAAATTTTAGAAGTGTGCTCTATTTACAGGTAAATAAAGATTAATAGCTCTTCCACTCAACCCAATCTAGGTAGAGAGACACTTCATACAATGGGGGTTGGACTTCATGGGGATGTTAAATCTACCTTTAAGTGTAGAGCATAAATGGGTGCTTAATGCAACTAACTATTTAACTAGATGGGTGGAATAAATTACCTTAAAATAAGCTAATGAGATGCTAGTATTGGACTTCTATGATAACATAATAACTAGGTTTAGTGTCCCAAATAATATAATTTTAGATAATGCCTTAGCATTTGTGGCCATGAAGATAAGTAAATGGGTACTTAATCTAGGCATCTACCTTAGTACATCCTCAAATTACTACCCCTAAGGTAATGGACTGGAAGAGTCAACAAATAATAACTTGTTAAGGATTATCAAGATAACTATGGAGGAAAATTAGAGAACATGATATACAAAGCTAAGGACAACCTTATGAGCTGATAGAGTGACTCCCAAAGCTTCCATTAGAAATTATCCATATATCTTTACATATGGAAGGGAATCCAAATTACCCATTTCTCTTGAACTACTTGTGTTGGAGTTAACCCATTATTTTCAGTTGATGGAGAGTGAGCCTATGAATTGAGGATGATAGATCTCATGGAGGTTGAATAAACTAAAGACCTTGCAGTGAAGACATTAGAGTCACATCAAGCTTAGGTTAAGAAAGCCTTTGACAAGAGAGTCACAATAAGGGACTTCAAGGAAGGGGATCTAGTTCTCAAATTAGACTCAAATAAGGCCAAGCCAGGCAATTATACTAAGTTTGATAGCATGAGGAGTGGTCCTTATTTGATCCATGGATTCAAATAACATAATGTTTTTTAGCTTTCCCAAATGGATGAAAATATATTACCCATCTTATTCAATTTAATTCATTTAAAGCTTTATTATTAGAAGAGTTTATATTTTTTGTATGATATTGTAACATATTAGATTCATTTTTCATGCTTTTCTCTAAGTGCCTTGTGCACATTTATTTTTAGTTGTCTATTTCCATTTGAATAAATGCCTATGGCATAGTTTTTTTTTAATCTTTTGTTCATTTTGCTTTAAAAGGAAATTTTTAGAAAGGGTCAGCCTTCTATTAATCTCATAATGGTTTTAGTAGGGAAAAAATCAAAAGAATCCATTCCCAAAGGATCAGTTCAAGGCTAGTAGTCTCTTGCATAGTAGGCATGAAACCCTAGGATGTTGCCAGAAATGTTGGCCAATTTTTGCCTACATACAAAGTTTTTACCTAAAGTGATCAACTAAGCAAAATTTTAGATGGAATGAGTGAACCTAAAGTGAGATAAGAAGATATCATTTGAAAGATTTGAGACACTTTAATCAAGGTTAAAGTGTAATTTGCTGATCCTTGGGAAGTAAGATTGGAAACAGGTATAAGATTGTAAAGTCTAGAGAATAATAGGTTCTCATGGTGTTTCAATAATATAAGAGCATGAATTAGGTTACACATAGCCTTATAAGTTCATTAGAGCCTTCTAAAGAGATAGCAATTTCTTGTACAAGTCCAGAAGAACCAAACCATTATAAGCACACCATGTAAAAATGGATAGGTCAATCTAGTTGCGCATTTAATAAATGCACCTAGGGAGCCTCTCAATCTAAAAATTACATAGACATGAATTTCCTTGTGCCAAGATAATCCTCTAAAAATTTGGTGTCTTGATGAGCTTGATATCTCAAGGTATAAATCTTACAAATTAGACTTGTATAATGAAACATGCATGGGGATGTCAAGTTAAATCTACAAAAATTAACCATTGGGATTTTAAAATCCTTAAATGTGCACATAAATGTCAAATTTGAGATTCATAAAATAGCCATTTGAATTAAAATGATCCAAGATCAATGGTCGACATTCAATCATATTGAAGATCCAACATAGAGCAGTAACCTAAAAGTATCAGTGGGTCTCAAATATCTAATGAAGAGCATTTGATCATGCACCCAAGATCAATGGTAAGTATCAAGTCAAAAGGTCAATATAAGTGTAAATAAAAAAAGTGTCAATATGTTGAGTACCTGAGTAGAGATCTAATGGTGCAAGGTGATTGGAAATATTAGTGGGCCCAAATAGATCTATGGTGTACACTTAATCATTAAACCAAAGATCAATGATGAGTAGTGGGTTAAAAGGTTAGCAAATCTAAAAGACAAATGCATGGGTGATAATTACCTCAACCACATTAAATTGATAGATGATCTATAGTTCACATCCATTCATAAAAAAGAAAATAAATGGTACACATGTAAGTCAAGAACATAGATCCAACAATGCATAAGCAAGTAGATCGATGGTCAAAATTAAAAGTCAAAATCTAAGGACTTCACAGACAATAATTGTTCCCTAGGTAGAATAGAAGTAAGTCCTAAAAATATCATCCTATTGCCATTAGATCTCAATCAAATGCCTTTGAAAAGATATAGTTATATAGTCAAGGTTGTTAATGGTGAATCTGCATTATCATTAAATTTCAAAGGCATAATGAGGATTGCTTAAACTTAATATATTCTAGAATGAAGTTGTATAACTTGTAGATCTACATCAATATATGAATATATGAAAAGCAATAAATTGGATTGGTTTTTAATCAAGAATATAGACCTATGCTCAGATATTGAAGTAGGGGAAGATGTGTGATTGTGGAGAAGTGTTTTGTCTATCAACATGGTTATATCCTCAACAAAGTAGGTACCTATATCTGTTCAAATCAGATAAGGCATGTCTCTATCTAGATTTAAGTGAGAGGACTTTATCCTTATAGTAAATATAAGTGGGAGGTGGTGTATAAGTTCAAGAAGCAATTTTGGAGATTGGAGAGGTATAGGGGGAGAATTCAAGTATTTTACAAATGCTTTTAAAGTTTTTTATTCATAAACATAGATAATGGTTCAACACTTCCAACAAGTTCGTGTCTTCAAGTATGTATTCTAAAGCTAATAGGGGGATTGAAGTTATTTGGACCTAATGAATGGCTAGATGGGAGGTAGAATTAATGATAATATATCAAAAGTGTTTGGGACCCCATCTAAGTGATTGAAACTCATTTAATGATCTTGGTTGATGTGATCCTCTCTCTCCCCTTTATTGTATATCCCCCATTATTTCCCATTTGTAATATCTCTCTCAAATTTTATAAGGAGATGCTCTCTTACTTTTGATAAGATTTATCTCTCAATTCTGGAAGAGTATAGACTCTCATTTGATAAGTCTAGAACCTATCAAAACTTGTGTGAAATACCTCTTAAAGATAATAAAGACTTTCATTACCTATCTCTTACTCTTGAACAATGTTTAGTAAGCTTGTGCATGATGACATTGTGAAGGAGAATCTTCTATGCCCATTGTCTTATTTTCTTGACTATTTTAGGGTGTTTCCTAGTTGATTATAGGTCTGTATTTTTGTTCTTTCTACCATTAATGTAATCTTGATGTGAGTCTTAGAATTCTTCTTGACTTCATTCATTGCTTCATAAACCTAATGTATGAAATACTTATTCAATTAGTTATATTTTGTGATTGTGTGAGCTAGTACTATCTTATGCTTCTTTAATTTATATATCATTCTTGTGTGAGTTTTCATTTAATTCAGTGCATCAAATTGTTATCTTTATTAGGAGCCCTATTTCCCCTTTCTAACCCTTTTCCCAGTGCAAATATTATTAGAGGTGATCCATCAAGAGGAATTTAACCTTATCCAGAGGTCCAACCCCACCATAAATGACCCATAGCTTGGGGTTGTTCCCATATTATAGCTCAATTGGAGAGAGCCTTGAAGAAACCTTTCTGAGGGTGAAAAAAGATGCTATAACAAGTAATCGCTCATCAAAAATAAAAATAAAATCATGATACTAATGATGGTGTCACTAATTCCTATGATACCATTCATAATATTCAATCTATTTCTCCTAACCATACTCCAAAACAAGCTTTCCCTCTAAACCACATCCTTAATCCTCACTTTTATCCAATAAGAAACATCAATATTCATAAACCATTATCCTTAGCAAAACTCCAAAAGTGTCTACCAAGGCCTCTTCCACAAGAGATTGATCTCACTCACCCTATGAAATCATGGTATGATCCCAATAATTTTTTTGGTTTCATGCTAGCTAGGGTTACTCTCATGAGACTTGTAGGCAATTACATAACTTAGTGATTTCCTCCTTGGTCCAAATTTTTACCATGATTACCTCATTTTAAAAAGTCAACAAGCCTATAACATTTCCTTCAAATATCATGAAACACAAATTTAAAATCAATCTTTGAATTAATCTAAGATCATTTGGCCATTTATAAAGTCCCTCTTCCAAATCATCAAGATAATAATGATGAGCCTACTCCTTCCACTAATAACATTGATAGTCTTATAGATCCAATTATTGAAGAGAATGTGGTCAACATGACTAATATGCAAAGGGTAGTTGCCTTCATTTATTCTCATCCCACACACACACACACACACATCCTCTCACACTTTCCATTTTACCCAAGATTCTTCCCTAACTCATCAAACAGAGTTGAGGCAAGAGGACCTTATCTCTTTTGATGAAAAAATTCCAATGTCTCCATTGGATAACACTTCTCATACCATTTCTACACTTTCTCCAACCTATTTACCCATCACCAATAATATTCAACCCTCTAATACCACTTCTTTAAAATTATCACAATTTAAACCTACATCAAATAACTCATCCTCTCATGATAATCAACCAATTCATACCCCTATTAAACCTCCCACATCTTATCAACAAAAAGTTACATACACTTCTACTCCTTCTAAGGAACTCCTCCAATATTATGCCCATGTATCTAATATTCCCCTCACGGGTTATGATGAATGGGATCCTATCATAGAGCTTACTAATATCCCATCTCAAATTCCCTTTCTCAAACTCATGCATACTTCTCTGCATCATTACAACCACATTATGTAACTCTTGTTCAAAATGAACATCCCCTATCCTCCCCTAGCAGGATGTGAAGTTACTTTATCTAGGTTAGAAGATATCATATTACAATAATATGAAGAGATGTCTATACACATCGATGAAATAATGGATACTTATCTCTCAAATTTCCCATTTCTTCTATGATTGTAGATGATATTTTGATTTATGCAGATGATCTTCCCCTCTTTATAAGCATCCAAATCAATGACATCCAAGTCAAGTGTGCCTTGATTGAAAAGGGTTTAGGTACTTATATTGCCTTCTTAAACTTCATTAAAACCATTGGATACTTTGAATATAATCTTAAGTCCATACATAACACATGCCAAGGTTATGATTGAAGGAAAATGACTCCCTTAGGTTGTGTGTGGCTCCCTATCATAATTCCACCTATCACTATTAAATGGAATTTTATGATCTTTAATTTTTCTCTCCTCTAACATCTTTCTTGCCATGCCATGGAATCATTGCATGAGGGTTGTTAACTCTTCTGCCTTCTAATGTGGTAAGTTCCCTCACAATGGTGAAATATATAGGATTCAAGGTGAAACTAATCCTTATAGTTTTTAATAATTCCAAACCCATGGTGTATTCAAAATTATAACCCTTGACCCCTTGCCAAGTCTTCCATTTTGAGAATATCAATGTTTTAATTTTCCTTTCAACTCTACACAAGGTTACCATGGTCACCCTAGACTCATTGATAATATACCACCTAACCTCTTAAATTTTGATGATGATGATGAGATTGATGAGATAAACCTCAATATAAAAACTTCTAATCCCTTTCCTCATCAAATTTCCTAACTTTTACCTTCTCTAAAGTTTTGTTTCCATTAACCACCTAATGATGATATTCTCATCATCTTAAATAAGACTTGGCACTCTATTCATCATTCCAACTATAATGATAAGGTCATCCATACTTATGTAGTTGATATTTATACACTTGAATATGATGATGGTTATACCTTAGATGAGCCATTTATAAGAGGTCTTATTCAGGATTAAGATGTAGAGATCATTTTTTATCATTCTTCTTTGTTTTAGTCTTTTTGTTTATCTTATCACATATTGTTTTATACAATTCCTAATTTCATCATTATTCTTCTTATTCATAGGGTAGATATGGTGCATTCGCATGACACACCTCCAATTTATAAATAACCTATTAGGAGCATGCTTATGGATCATGCTATGATTGGCCCCTACCACTTTACTAGATACTAGGATCCCTATAGTTGGTTTGCCCCTAAATTTTTTATTATAGTCCTTAAACCCTATATGTATCCTTCTCCTCCCTTAGTTGATCCTAGTATAAATCATATTCCCACTTTAATTGAGTCTCTTCTTTCTTCTAATTCTTCTCCTCCTTTATTCAAGCCTTGTTTAGTCTCTCTACCAACCCTGCCTCCCCTTGGCAATAACATGCTTGTTTTATCACAATTTGTTCTTCTACCCACCCAATGGGTTGATTAGCCATATTGTGACATTCATATAGTTTATAGTCATTAGACTAAAGATTGTAAATTATCTTAGCCTTCCCCAACTTCTATTGTCACTCCCTATATTATTACACCCACAAAGTCTACCAACAAGCATATCAATTATTTTCATGGTATAGATAATCGTTCTTCCACTCATTGTCATAAGTTTTGATAATATATAGACACCTTGCATCCTACTCTTCCTTAGCCTAAAAAAAATTCTATACCTACCCCTAATTTATTACCTAAGTATATTCCCAAATATGGAAAGGTATATTATTTATAGCACCAATGTGGTACCCATCACACTGATCATTGCCACATCCTCTAAAAACATCTCTAAGATCACTTTATGACCATTATCATGCTTACTATCTCTCCTCCTATAAGTCACTCATGCAATATGGATCTCTCTTCTTCCCTAGTGGTTCTTCTACCCATGGCCCCATCTTCCCCTATGTTTCCTCCACCCATGGATTATACATCACTTATGGTCCATTATCCACTAGTGACTCCTTCATGTCCCATAAATTCCACTCTTAATCCTTCTCTTGAGAATCATATGCATGATGGCCCTCACGAGCATGATCCTTCAGGCATGCCTAGATTTTTTGTTGAGGAGATTTGATGAGAGGTATTCTCCCAACTTTCTCTAAAGATTGATGAGACCCTCATTGTAGTTAGGGTCTAGCTTCATATAGATTTATCAGATGTTATGGATAATGTTTATGGACAAATATACTAGTACTTATGAACACAACATAGTGTTCTTTCACTTTCTTCTTCATTTTGGATTGGACATGTGCTCTAACTTTACATTTATCTACTTTATATCATCTGACACTATGTCAAATTTTCATTTACTTATCTATCTTATATGGCTATTTGTATTTCACATTTTATGTTATCTATGGTGTCATTTTACTTCCTTATGGTATTTTATGGATTATTTACATGATTACATAATTTTATTGATTTTTTGATACCTTATCTCTATAACATAAATACTCATTATTGTGACTTTGATGCAAAGAAAATATTTCATCCTCTATTAACCCAACTTTGACACCTACCAACACCAAACTTATGCATTCAAAAATTCCTCAGACTTGTCATGTTTTCCAACTCTCTCTCTCTCTCTCTCTCTCTCTCTCTCTCTCTCTCTCTCTCTCTCTCTCTCTCTCTCTCTCTCTCTCTCTCTTCTCTCTCTCTCTCTCTCTCTCTCTCTCTCTCTCTCTCTCTCTCTCTCTCTCTCTCTCTCTCTCTCTCTTCTCTCTCTCTCTCTCTCTAACTTGACATCATTACTTGGTTTTCATAAATTCAAAAGGCTTCTTGATGAGTTCACTTTACTTTGACACCTTATAAT